>ML100332.1:0-18003 GCA_003697995.1 Taxidea taxus jeffersonii | reverse complement strand
AATTTTTTCTTTTTTTTTTTTTTTTAAAGATTTTATTTATTTATTTGGCAGACAGAGATCACAAGTAGGCAGAGAGGCAGGCAGAGAGGGGGGCGGGGGAAGCAGGCTCCCTGCGGAGCAGAGAGTCGGATGTGGGGCTCGATCCCAGGACCCTGGGATCATGACCTGAGCCAAAGGCAGAGGCTTTAACCCACTGAGCCACCCAGGTGCCCCAGTCTGTATGCATCTTTAGGTCTGAAGTGAGTCTTTGGTGGGCTGTATATAGAGGAGTATTTTTTTTTTTTTAACCATTCCACTATTCTGTGTCTTTAGGTTGGAGCATTTAGGCCATTCACATTTTAAAAATTTATTTATTTGAGATAGACAGAGATGGGGAAAGGGAACACAAGCAAGGGGTTGGGGAGAGGGAGAAGCAGGCTCCCCACTGAGCAGGAAGCTGGTGTGGGGCTTGATCCTAGGACCCTGGGATCAACTTAACTGACTGAGCCACCAGGTGCCCCTAGACCATTCACATTTAAAGTAATTATTAATAGGTATGTACTTATTGCCATTTTTAAAGTTTTTTTTTTTTTTTTTTTTTTAAAGATTTTATTTTATTTGACAGACAGAGAACACACAAGTAGGCAGAGAGGCAGGCAGAGAGGGGAGGGGAGAAGCAGGCTCCCTGCCGAGCAGAGAGCCCGATGTGGGACTCGATCCCAGGACGCCGGGATCATGACCCGAGCCGAAGGCAGCGGCCTAACCCACTGAGCCACCCAGGCGTCCCTAAAGTTTGTTTTTTATTTCTTCTTCATTCCTTTTTTCTTTGCTTGCTCACTTTCTTTGTGATTGATGAGTAGCTATAGAGTTTTGTTTGGCTTTCTTTTTTTTTTTTTTTAAGATTTTATTTATTTATTTGACAGAGAGAGAGAGATCACAAGCAGACAGAGAGGCAGACAGAGAGATAGGGGGAAGCAGGCTCCTGGCTGAGCAGAGAGCCTGATGCAAGGCTTGATCCCAGGACCTTGAGATCATAACCTGAGCCGAAGGCAGAGGCTTAACCCACTGAACCACCTAGGTGCTCCAATGTTTGGCTTTCTTTTTATTTTTTGTGTATGTATCATAGATTTTGGGTTTGTACTTACCATAAGATTCATCTATAACATCCAAAGTAAATAGAAGTCTGTATTTATTTGATGGTCATTTAAGTTCAAACACATTCTTAAAAAAACAAAAATAAAAACAGAAAGAGAAAAAAAAACTTTTCTTTTTTCCTTTTCTTCTCTTCCCTTTTTCCTTCCTTCTCCACATTTTATGTATATATTGTCATAGTCTACATATTTTATTCATATTTTTCTTATGTCTAACTATGGCTATTTCTTTTCCACTTAAAAGAAGTCCCTTTAACATTTCTTGTAAGCCTGATTTAGTGATGATAAACTTCTTTATCTTTTGTTTGTCTGGACTCTTTATTTCTTCTTCAAATGTGAAGGACAATCTTGCTGGATAGAGTATTCTTGGATGTAGGTGTTTTTTTTTTTTTCCCCTTTCAGCACTTTGAATATACCATGCCACTTTCTTCTGGCTTGCAGTTTCTGCTGAAAAATTAGCTGATAGTGTTATAGGTTTTTCCTCTGTAGATAACTTTTTGTTTCTCTCTTGCTGCTTTTAGGATTCCCTACTTATCTTTAAACTTTGACACTTTAATTATTATGTGCCTTAGGTTCATCTTGTTTGGAACTCTCTACACTTCTTAGACTTGGATGTCTATTTCTCTCCTTAAATTAGGGAGGTTTCCAGTTATTATTTCTTCAAATAAGTTTTCTATACCTTTATCTCTTTCTTCTTCTGGGACTCCTATAATGTGAAAATTCATTTGCTTGATGTTGTCCAAGAGATTTCTTGGACTTTTTTTTTTTAATTCTGTATTTCCTCTTTTTGCTGTTCAGCTTGTGTTCTTACCACTACCCCATCCTCCAGATTGCTAATATGTTCTTTTACATTCTCTAATCTACTATTGATTACCTCTAGTATGTTTTTATTTCAGTTTTGTATTCTTCAGTTCTGATCCTTTTTAATATTTTCTATGTCTTTATTGAAGGTCTCTGAGTTCTATTCTTTTCTCCAGCTCAGTATCTTTATGATAATTACTTTGAATTCTTTATCAAGCATATTGCTCATCTGT
Organism: Taxidea taxus jeffersonii; assembly: GCA_003697995.1. Classification (NCBI taxonomy): domain Eukaryota; kingdom Metazoa; phylum Chordata; class Mammalia; order Carnivora; family Mustelidae; genus Taxidea; species Taxidea taxus. The sequence goes on along the minus strand of ML100332.1, from coordinate 15,839 downwards.
TTCATTTAATTCTTTTATTTTTATTTATTTATTTATTTTTTAAGATTTTATTTATTTGACAGACAGAGATCATAAGCAGGCAGAGAGGCAGGCAGAGAGACAGGGGGAAGCAGGCTCCCCGCTGAGCAGAGAGCCGGATGCGGGGCTCGATCCCATGACCCCGGGATCACGACCCAAGCCGAAAGCAGAGGCCTTAACCCACTGAGCCACCCAGGCGCCCCTCCTTTAATTCTTTTGTGAGGTTTTTCTTTTTCTTTCTTTCTTCTTCTTCTTCTTCTTCTTTTTTTTTGTAATTTCTTTTGTTGTCTATTCCTTTATATCCCTATTTTTCTTGACTTCCTGTGTTTGGTTCCATGGATTAGACAAAATGACTACTTTTTCTAAGTTGATGCAGTGATGTTATGTATGGGGACCTCTATGCAGACTGTGTATACTTGGTGACTTTTGCGGGGTGACTGAAGCTGTGGATGTATGTGTTAATTACTCTTTTGAACAATGGCTTTTTACAGAGAGAATAAAGAAAAAAATTAAGAAGAGAAAAGAAAATAATAAAACAAAAGAAAAAAGCTAAAAAAGAAAAAGGAAAAAAGAAGAAGAACAAGAAAGAACAAAATCAAAAAGAAAAAAGATGAAAACAAGAGAAATGTTTAAAAGTGTTTAAAATAAAACAATAAAAAAAACCCACAAAAAAACCTCACCACAAAACCATGGCCTGTTTTCTGTGCCCCAGCACCACAAGGTGGCTAGTATGGGTTTGTGGATCCTGGGGTCGCTGAGGTTGCAAGCTCACAGTGAGCTGGAACCCTTCACTGGTCTGAGCTTTTAAGGTGGATGGGGAAAGAACATTCCCATAGTTCCTGGGTCATTTTAAACTGCAGCCTTTTTTTCCCCCTGTGCCCTAGCATGGCTAGGTGTGGACCAGCGGACCCTGAGCATCCTGAAGTTGCAAGCTCTCTGTGACAGCTAGACCACATGTTATGGTGTCTGGACCCTGCTCTGGTTTAGGCTTCTAAGGTGGGGTGGGAACATAAGCCTTATTGTTCTCTAGTCACCCTGACTGGAGAGTCTTCTCATAGTTCCCTTGCCTCTTGGCAGAGCTCTAGTGTTGTCTTTTTATATGCTTGCTGTTTTTTTTTTTTTAAACCATGGGTTTTCTTTTGTGCTCAAGGACAGAGGAATCTGTTCTAGGGCCCTTAGTACTATGCCTCCCCACAGCCATCCACAGCGTGTCAGGGGTGGTGGTGGTGTTTCCTTTTAAAAAATTTTTTTTTTTTTAAATTTTAAAAAGATTTTATTTATTTATTTAACAAATAGAAATCACAAGTAGGCAGAGAGAGAGAGAGAGAGAGCAGAGGAAGCAGACTCCCTGGCTGAGCGAGAGCCCAATGTGGGGCTCCATCCCAGGACCCTGAGATCATGACCTGAGCTGATGGCAGAGGCTTTAACCCACTGAGCCACCCAGGCGCCCCGGTGTTTCCTTTTTTTTTTTTTTTTTCCTCTTTAAGATTATTTATTTATTTATTTATTTGACACAGAGAGATCACAAGTAGGCAGAGAGGCAGGCAGAGAGAGAGAGAGGGAAGCAGGCTCCCCACTGAGCAGAGAGCCCGATGCGGAACTCGATCCGAGGACCCTGAGACCATGACCCGAGCCGAAGGCAGAGGCTTAACCCACTGAGCCACCCAGGCGCCCTGGTGTTTCCTTTTTTAATGTATCTCTGTCTCTCTTGTTCTCTTGCCATTCTCTTTGTCTTTGGTTGTTCAATAGCTGTTCAGTCAACCCTCAGTTCTTTTTCAGGAGGAAATGCTCTATTAGTAGGTGTGTTTTGGTGTGTTCTGTGGAGAAGTTGAGTTCAGAGTCTTCCTACATCATCATCTTGAGCTGGAACTTGCAATTATTTTCCTTATTGAAGCTCAAATTGCCCCATCATTGACCAGTGATACCTCTTCAGATTGGTTCTTGAGTCCTGTTTATAGCTTCTTTGCTCTCTGGTATGTTAATTATAAGATATTCCAGGGGCTCCTGGATGGCTCAGTGAGTTAAAGCCTCTGCTTTCGGCTCAGGTTATGGTCCCAGGGTCCCAGGGTCCTGGGATGGAGCCTCACATCAGACTCTGTGCTCAGCAGGGAGCCTGCTTCCCTCTCTCTCTGCTTGCCTCTCTGCCTACTTGTGATCTTTGTCAAATAAATAAAATCTTTTTAAAAAAGATATTCCAGGTTATTCTTGTACAGTTTCTGTCCCAGATTTGGCATCAATAGTTTCTCCAAGAAATTCTGGCTTCTTTTAATGGGAATTAATTTCATTCATAGGAATTTTACTATAGTGTTGAGCAGTTTCTAGGCTTCTTCAGTAGACAGTTAGGATATATATACAAAGTATGTGTGTGTGTATGTTTGTGTATGTATACACAGATAATCTGTTTTTTATTAAGATAAAATACCTCATGGAGCTGTTTCAAGTTTAGTGCTTGTTTTCTGCACACAAGCATTTTTAATGAGGCAGAGTAGAGAAGCTGGTTAATAATAATATGCCAGCTGACTCTGCAACCACTTGATTAAATAAAGAATCCCAAGAGCTTTCAAATATTTGATATAATAATGCACAATTACTTCTAATATGTGCATAATGCTGTTAACAGGATATCATTTCTTTTTTTTTTAAGATTTCATTTATTGTCAGAGAGAGCATAAGAAGGGGGAGCAGCAGGCAGAGGGAGAAGCTGGGTCCCCACTGAGCAAGGAGTTGGATATGGGACTCAGTCCCAGGACCTGGGATTATGAACGGAGCCAAAGGCAGATGCTTAATTGACTGAGCCACCCAGGCATCCCCAGGATATCATTTCTATAGACTTGAAACTTCCAAATGTTCAAGTGGAAAATGTAGAGAGACTGTAGGGATGTTTATTATAGGTTATGCTTTGGTTTTGTGATTCAAATTAACCTTCTTATAATAGTATTATATAGCTGTAAGTTATTATACAGTTATTTAGTACCATGCTGACTAATGTAGCAATTCTGTACTCTCTAGCTACTTGTTAATCATTTTATTATTCCCCTACTATTGTGAGCTTGGTGGGCACATAGTAGCTGCTAAACTAACATTTGTGAAATGAGTATGTATTGGTGCTGGTAGTATTCCAATGAGTAAGTTGTGCTTTCTTGGCTCTATCCTCAAAACATTTGCAGGCACTGACATTAATTTTACATACTTTATTGGATCTGTCTGACCTGAGGAAGCAAGTCAATTAAGAGCTTCAGGCCTTAATCTGAGAAGCAATGTTAAGAGGCTCTCAATATTATCATCAGTGTCTGTAAATTTCCTAAATACAGTCTATCTGTGTTTTGTGCCTTGCATTTTTTCCATTACATCATAAAGGTTAATTGTGAAAGAAATGATGGAAATGTGTTTTAAGGCTAACACTAATCAAAAATTAAAGGACAATGTTGATGAATAAAATATGTAAATTGCAATGAAATTAGACCTGGAATTGGAGATGATGTTAATATCCTACATTTTTCATTAAATGGCTTTTAATTAACTCCTAAGAGAGTAGTCACTCTGTAAAGCCATGTAAAATTAGACCATTCAGTCACTAGTTTTTTTTTCCAGAAATTTTTTACTCTGCTACTTTTTCAGATAGAATTTTTCTTTTTAGCTTGACTAAATTATTGAGTTTATAAAAAGGGAAGAATGGTAGTCTCACTGTGTGTAAAGATTAAAGGGAAAAAAGATAACTCTTTCCATTTATCTTTCTGTTTAAATACCACCCCAAGTGAACTGGCATTGATAGTGGACCAGAGATATGTTGTTCTGCTGTTTAACCAGGTGTACAAGTTTAAAAAAATCGAATTCTTTGCCAACATTAAGAATTTTGAGTTTTTTTTTTAATCTCAAGTGTGGATTTCTGATACCTTTTGAAACACCAAAATATTTGACAATGATGGACCCACATTTTCACATTACAGCTATTGACTGGAGATGAGTACTGAAATTTTTCTAGGCTCTGCCTCATCTATGGTCTCCCTAATGTTGAGACTGACTGTCAGTCACCACTTATTAAGAGAGAAGTGAAACATTTCTTGTATCCTTTTCTCTAGCATCAAGGGCAGAGTAGAAGATAGATGGAAGACTGCATGTCAAGAAAAATAGGAGAGAACAAGAGGGAATCCTTTGTGTGTATACACATAAGAGAAAGTTATTTAATATAAAGCTACATCTGTTTTGAAAGAATACAGCATTTTTATTTTTCTTAATACCATCGGAAGTTCACTTATTTAGAATCAAGAATTTTTATTTATTTATTTATTTATTTATATATTTTAAATATTTTTTAAGCTTTATTTAAACATATAATGTAACCCCACCACCCTCTCCCAACCCCTCTCCCCCCCCACCCCCCTCAGTTTGTTTTATGACATTAAGAGTCTCTTTTGGTTTGTCTCCCTCCCGATCCCATCTTGTTTCATTTTTACTTTTCCTACCACCTTAACTCCCACCCCTGTTGCATTTTTAAAATAAACATATAATGTATTATTAGCCCCAGGGGTATAGGTCTGTGAATCACCAGGTTTACACACTTCACAGCACTCACCATAGCACATACCCTCCCCAATGTCCATAACCCCACCACCTTCTCCCTACACCCATCCCCCCCGGGCCCCCCTCAGTTTGTTTTGTGACATTAAGAGTTTCTTTTGGTTTGTCTCCCTCTCAATCCCATCTTCTTTCATTTATAGAATCAAGAATTTATATCAATTTACAATTTACATTTTTGTTTCTTTCTTTTTTAAAATTAACATATAATGTATTATTTGTTTCAAGGATATAGGTCTGTGATTCATCAGTCTTACATAATTCACAGCACTCACAATAGCACATACCCTCCCCAATGTCTATCACCCAGCCACCCCATCCCTCCCACCTTCCTCCTCCAGCAACCCTCAGTTTGTTTACTGAAATTAAGAATCTTTTTTTAAAAAGATTTTTATTTATTTATTTGACAGACAGAGATCACAAGTAGGCAGAGAGGTAGAGAGAGAGGAGGGAGCAGGCTCCCTGCAGAGCAGAGAGCCCGACATGGGGCTCAATCCCAGGACCCTGGGATCATGACCTGAGCTGAAGGCAGAGGCTTTAACCCACTGAGCCACCCAGGTGCCCTGAAATTAAGAATCTCTTATGGTTTATGGTCTCCCTCTCTGGTTTCATCTTGTTTGAGTGGTCATGATTTATATTTATTATAATATTACAACATTTAAATCCAAGGTGGCAACATGTTATAAGGATGTGAGACTTAAATCTATTCCTTACAGCATCATCAGGAATTGCTTTGTGGTAGAAAGTGAAGTAGAATATATGCCATTGACTGAAAGTACTCATGGCACAGACCATGGATAGTTCAGTCACAGTGACTTGAATTTCTAATCAATGGTTTGTTGGAGGTTAGATACTATAGTTGTGGTGTTGTGTTATAAATATTTATGTGTAGAGTTTTTTTGTGCTTAGTATTTTTCTTTAAAAAATTTTTTAATTTTAATTCAATTTAGTTAACATATACTATATTATTATAGCAGGGGTAGAATTTAGTGGCTCATCAGATGCATTTAACATCCAGTGCTCATTACATCAAATGCCCTCCTTTATGGCTGTTACCCAATTATCTCTTCCCCCTACCCATATTCCCTCCAGCAACCTTCAGTTTGGAGTCTCTTATGCTTTGCCTCTCTCTGTTTTTATCTTATTTTATTTTTTCCTTCCTTTCCCTATGTTCTTTAGTTTTGTTTCTTAAATTCCACATATGAGTGAAATTATATGGTATTTGTCTTTCTCTGACTGAGTTATTTCACTTAGCATAATACCCTCTAGTTCTATCCATGTCATTGCAAATGGTAAGATTTCACTCTTTTCAATGGCTGAGTAATATTCCATTGTATATACACCACATCTTCTTTATCCATTCATCTGTGAATGGACATCTGGGCTCTTTCCATATTTTTGCCATTGTGGACACTGCTTCTATAAACATTTGGGTGCATGTGCCCCTTTGAATCAATGTGTGTGTAGGTGTGTAGTTTGGGAAATTTTTCTTTTTGTTATCTGAGGAAAAACCCTGCCTTGACTCATCAAGAAAGTAAGGAATATAGACTGATTTGGCAAGATTAAATATCAAAGCACCCCCCAAAATGTGGGGCTTTCCATATACTCTCTTAGAAGATAAGGCTTAAGCTGAGCTGAGGCTTATTACTTTCTGGCCCCAAGTGTAGCCCTTGGGGCTACTTGTTTGATGGTGCCTGGTAGACTCCTGTCTACTCATCAGCATGGGAAACATAAAACATGTTTTATATCTCAGTGGCCAGAGAAGCAGAAAACCATTGAGAGACAACAGCCAAAGCTGTGCTGCCCTTTAAAATTAGTTTTTTTTTTAAAGGATTTTATTTATATATTTGTCAGAGAGAGAGAGAGAGAGAGAGAGAGAAAGCGAGTGTGCGCAAGCAGGCAGAGCGGCAGGCAGAGGAAGAGAGAGAAGCAGGCTCCCCACCAAACAAGGAGCCTGACGTGGGACCCGATCCCAGGACCCAGGATCATGACCTGAGCCGAAGGCAGCGGTTTAACCCACTGAGCCACTCAGGCATCCCAATTAGTTGGTTTTTATTATGTATTTAATTTATAGGAAATAATACAAAAAACAATGGTAGAGCAAATAGCTGTGAACTTAACATTCAACTTAATACGTAGAACTTATGTGCTTCCATCTCTTCCTACCTTCTCTCTCAGCACCCAGACATGATCAGTATCTTGATTTTGAGTTTTCATTCTCTTGCTTTTGTCTGTAATTCTAACAGTTGCTCATGTATCTCTAAACAAGATGTAGTTTACATTACACAATTTTGAACTTTATATAAAAGTAGTCTTCCTCTATGTATCTTTTGGTGACTTGCTTTTTGATCAACAATCTGTTCTTGAAATTCATTCATGTTGATATATGCAATTTATTTATTCTCACTTTTGCATAATATGGCTTTGTATAAATATAAACACTGCATTCAGTTCCATGTTGCTGGACATTGGGGTTATTTCCTTTTTTCCCCTCTGCTGAATTATGCAAGACTTATTTCTGTGGAATGCCCACTCTATGCAAGGCACTGTTCTAGATTCTGGGTATACCTCAGGGAGCAAAAGAGACAGAAATCCCAACTCTTATTGAACTTATATTCTAGTTGGAAGACACAGGAAAAAAATAAGTAAGTTAATATGATTTGTGAGAATGTGATAAATGTGATAGAGACAAAGCAGAGACAATGATAAGGAGTGTTTGTATTGGGAATGGAATTGAGATTTTAGACAGGGTGATCAGAGAAGATCTCATTAAGAATGTGAATGGTTGAAAACAGACTTGGAGATGACAGAAAGAACTATGCAGTGATCAGGGGAAGAAATGTTCTAGGCAGAGGGAATAGTGCAAGGACCTTGGGGTGGGGGGAAGCTTCCCTTATGTTTGGTAAATTTCTCCTGGTGCACAGGTGCAAGGGGTTTTTGAATGTATGGTACTAGACAGGGAACTTCTAGATCATGGGCCATGCAGTAATGTACATTCTTAATTTGATGTATTGGTCTGTGTGGGTTAACTGTTGGAACACACAGTCTGTTCTCTCTTTAGTTTCCTTTTCCTCTCATATCATCTTCTCCTTACATTAGTTTGGAAGTTATACACTCTATTTCTATTCATTTAGTTTACTCAAAACATTTTAAGATGCATACTTAACAAGTCTAAAGTTGATCACTAAAAGAACTATCTTTGTGAATAATATAACCTTAAACACATTAACTCAATTATGCCTCTGTAATTTTATATGCTATTTTGTACAGTATTTTAGTTCCATTTAAAAAAAATTAAACACCATTGCTATTGTTTTAGACACTTATACTGTTGATTTATGCAATTAATGCTTATTCTGATTTCTCATATATTTCCCTATTTATTTATTTATTTCTCTCTCTCCCTTTCTTCTTTCTTTCTTCTTTTTCTTTATTTTTATGATTTTATTTATTTATTTGAGAGAGAAGGAAGGAGTGTGCGAGAGAGAGAGAGAGAGAGAGAGAGAGCGCGCGCACAAGCCAGGGGGAAGAGGCAGATGGAGAGGGAGAAGCAGACTTTCCGCTGAGCAGGAAGCCTGATGCAGGGCTGGATCCAAGGACTCTGGGATCAAGACCTGAGCCAAAGGCAGACACTTCACCAACTGAGCCACCCAAGCACCCCTATTTCCCAATTTCTTTACTCATCATCCCTTCTCCTCAAACTTTAACCTGGGATCATTTTTTTCTCCTTGCAACATATTCTGTAGAATTTCCTTGGTTGGGGGGAGAGTGTTGACCACAAACCCTTTCAATTTTTGTCCATCTGACTTTTGGGAAAAAATTATGGGCTGGCTTGAGCAGTTAGTTGAGTTGCATTTGTATAATATGGTCAATGCATAAGTCACTTTCCTTTGATGAAACAGCTAGGTGGCAACAGTGAGGTGTTATCTGAAATGTGTATTGTTCTAAATGAAGTCACAATAGAATCTTCTGAAAACTTGTGCATGGGGGCAATTTAGTCAATATGGAAGGCTGTCTGGTTCCACATGCCTTTCTTTATGGGAAATAGTAACTCAAACGTATGTCTGTCTAGGCACAAACTCTATATGCTGCAGCCAGTATTGTTGGGGGAAAGCATGACAATTTTGGACCCTGTGTAATGAATTCCAAAATATTACCCAGATACTTGATATATTCTGCAACTTTGGGGGTGAAAGAAAGATTAAAAAAGAGCAATTAGGAGCAATTGCTCTTTTTTCTATTTTATTCTTTTTTTTTTAAAAGATTTTATTTATTTATTTGACAGAGATCACACAAGTAGGCAGAGAGGCAGGCAGAGAGGGGAGGGGAGAAGCAGGCTCCCTGCTGAGCAGAGAGCCCGATGCGGGACTCGATCCCAGGACACCGGGATCATGACCAGAGCCGAAGGCAGCGGCTCAACCCACTGAGCCACCCAGGCGTCCCTTTCATTTTATTCTTGACTAAAAGTAAACTGCTGTGACTTTAAACTTCATTGATTTTGTTATCACCTTAATTAAGGAAGAAGGAATAAATGTTAAGTAGGATAATGTAAAAAACTGAATTCTATGAGTAAATGATGAATTCTGACAAAATCTTCTTTTACTTGCATGATTAACCTCCTTTCTCAATCTCAAAATGAGTCATTTTTCATTTCTAACAGTGTTACAATCTCTCTACAGTGATCATTCAAGTTTAGGATCATTTTTATGTTTTACTTTTTTATAATTAACGCTTGATGAAGCTGGCAGACATTCAGAACTTAGTTGGACATCTTCAAAGCAGGAGATACTAATAATTTTCTTGTTCTAGTTCTTCATGCCTCTGTGTATAAATATGTAGATGTGGTTATTAGATAATGCTTGAAAACTAATAAAATATTAATTCATAGAATAAGATTAGATATTGCTACTTTTGAAAAAGGAAGTAAAGGCAAGGTATCTTAGAGTACTCTCATGAATCAGGGTTTGTAAGACATTTATTTTCTTTTTCAGCACATTAGCCAGATTGTTTAAACTATCTTGGGACCAACTTCATTCAACTTTCATAAATATTCTGGTAATAACTGTCAGCACCAGGAATTTCTAACAAAAGAACTATATTTTTAAACAAAGTTTAAGACAGATGGATTGCATTTTATACTTTTTTTTATGATTCACTTCATTTGCCAACTTAATAACTTATCCAGTTGCTTTTGATCAGCAACTTCCATATTATTGGCATATCAATTCTTACCTTTTTTTTTAGTGCCAAAGGGAGGAAAGTATAGATAATATAATCAAAATTTATATACTTTATACTTTAAAATTTTCAACAATCCTTTCTTTATTTCCTACCTGAATTTTGGCTCTTTTAATTGTGAACTGCTTGACCAACCTTGAACAAATTACCTAAACTCTCAAAACCTCAGTTGTGTCATTTAGAAAATGGATATAATCAATAATGGTACTTAATTCATAGTAATGCTGTCAGGACTAAATAAGACTCTCACATAAAACAGTAAGGATATTTTTCTGGAAAATAGTAAGTACTTAATAAGTGAACATGATTTTTGTTATTATTAATACTAGAATAGTAGCTGAAGTGGCATTGGTTGAAGGCATTGTAATTGAGAAGACAAAGGTATTACAAAGACAGTGTGATGAATGGACTGCCATGACCCAGGATGATGGCAAGAGAGGGGTAGGTGGTCTGAATTGTTTGCCAGTTTATTTGGTTAATCAGGGAGGCATGGGTCAAGACTGGTAAACAACAATGATGAGGAATAAGAGAGGCATGATTCTTAAAGGAGCATGGATTTTTACTTGAAGGAGGAGGAACAGAAATCTGGATGGGAGCCTTGGAGAATAAGGAAAAGGCTGATCCCCAAACCCATGCCTGGTATATATGGCAAAATGGGCATTTGTCTCTCGATGGGCTTTTAGGGAGGCTCTGTACTTGTAGTGCATCCAAGTTTCAGTGTAGGCAAGGTGTTGGAAGAAACTGAGGGTGTTGTAAAGGTATGTTTACTCTGAGAGGAATTTCTCTGAGACATAATAAATAAGTTTTAGAGAAAGAGGAACATTATGGTTGGTTTAGAGGAAAGCAGTCCAAAGTGAAATGGGAATGAAACTGTGGGAAAGGAAAGCTGACTAGAGCGAATTGCATCTTGGATGATGATCAAGAATAACATGTGTGTGAGGCACAAGGCTTCCAGAAGGAATTAGACCTGTTTTTTGGTTGCTGTCAAGATAGAGAAATCAGCCATGAAGAGGGAGTGGGACTAAGGCTATTTGAACTGGTGAGTGTGGTGGCTGGAGCCTCAGGTTGCAGGCTACCAGAGGCAGTGAGAGGATAGAGGGAAGTTTACAAGTTGTGCTCTTGCTTCTTCCCTATTTCCTTGGGACAATCAATGTTCATTCATTCACCACAGAAATTGGCAGCAGCTGCCCAGGGTTAACAAAAGAGCAGCACAAAAGCACTTTGGGGGTGGGATGTGGCTGAAAGCAGCCATGAAGAGACCAGCCGCCCTTGGGCCTTCATTGTCCCATTTCTTTTCCCTCCAAAGGCCCAGGGATGATGAAGTTACAATGTAGAAAGACTTCTTCCCTTCAGTGGCATTTTTAAGTATTAAGGGTGAAACCTAATCAGAGGATCTACCTGTGCAGTGACAGTAAAAGGGTGGGTCAGGAGAGGTTTTGTGGTGCCTAGAGCCTTTTAACTTCCCGTCCTTAACTCACTGGGACTGACAAACTAAGCCTGGCCTTCAAGCCATTCTCATGACACAATTCCGGATGGAATACCTAATGCTCTTCTGTTCACAAGCACACAAAACAAAACAAAGATACTAAAACCCTGAAAAGTAGAGCTATTATTCAGGAAAGACAATAAAGGGAACACCGTATATCATCTGAAACAGTATTATTGCAACAGAATGTACCAAGAATTTAAAGCATGCATGATAAGAATACTTATTAGTAATACAAAGCAGGAATGAGAAGTTATAAGTAGGAACTAAGGGGAGATATTCAGAATGAAGAATGTGGTATTGAAATGCAGTATATGAGCACTGGGATAGGTATCAGAAAGGACATAGTAGAAGAATGAATTAATGAAGATAAGAACTTACCCAAGGGAAACAAACTAGAATAAAGAGGAAAAAAAAAAAGACCAAGAAATATGACTGGAGAAGAAGTGCAAATAGGATTGCACCAGTTGATAGGATTTCATAAAGTAGGGGAAAAAAGAGAATAAATACTTGAACAAACAATATGGTTTAATCTGTCATGTTTAAAAATAAAAAAAATTCCCATTTGAAAAGGCTCATACAGGACCAAACAGGATAGAGAAAGGAATATCCACACTTGGAAATTTCATATCAGAATATAATGACATTAAGGTAAAGAGAAAATTCTAAAAGCTCCCAGAAAGAGATTCCCCACTAAGGAAAATGGACCAGATAGACACCACTTTTCTCAATACACACACACATATTATATATATATATATATATATATATATATACACACACATACATATATGTGTATATATATTATTTATACATATATACATATATATGTATAAAGGAATAAATAATTTTAAGGCATTGAAGGAAAGTAACTTTGAATTAAAATTTGGTTTTATCCAACTAAATTGTCATTCAAATATGAGAATATAATAAAAAATATTCTCAGCCCGCAAGGCCTTGTTGCATAACTTCCCACCAATCTCTCTTGGAGAAAACCTTCAAATCAGAAGAGCTTCGGGAGTTAAGAGTAATAAAATAACATGTAGTTTTAATATAAAAAATAAAATCCAGTATCAAAGAAATAAAAAAAAGGGAAGTACAACACGATGAACCAGGACATTTGTTGGATTGAAAGATATCAATGTTGATAACTTTAAGAAATAAATAAGGGTAAATAAATAATTCTTCCAGTAAAAGCAACAGCCATAAGAACAAAAATCATGTTTTTTTTCTTTTTAAAAATTCAAGTAGAGTTAACATACAATGTTATGTTAGTTTCACAGTGTAATGATTCAACAATTCTGTCCATTTCTCAGTGCTCATCAGATGTTTACCTTTTAAACCGGCAGAAGGAAAGTAGTTCTGTCCAAATGGAAATCAGGGAAGGGGAGAAAAGAGGGAGTATACAATAAAAAGAAATATGAAATAAGGTGGCTGAAATATATCTGAATATAAAATAAGAACAAATGATTTAAGATCATCAATTAAAAATCTAGGATCTCAGTTTGGATTAAGAAAACAAGAACTAGGGGAGGAGTCAAGATGGCGGAGAAGTAGGAGGCTGAGACGACATCAGCCAGCAGGAGATCAGCTAGATAGCCTATCAAACCATTCCGAACACCTACAAATCCAACAGGAGATCAAAGAGAAGAAAAACAACAATTCTAGGAACAGAAAATCGACCACTTTCTGAAAGGTAGGACCAGCGGAGAAGTGAATCCAACGCGACGGGAAGATAGACCCCAGGGGGAGGGGCCGGCTCCCGGCAAGCGGCGGAGCACAAAATCAGAACTTTTAAAAGTCGGCTCCACGGAGGGACATCACTCCAGAGGTCCCACGGGGTCACAGAAGGATCGGGGGTGTCTGAGTGTCGCAGAGCTCACAGGTATTAGAGCGGGGAAGCCGGCTGCGGAGACAGAGCCGAGATTTCCTAGTGGTCTGTGACACGGACCGGTGCTCTGTGGCACTGGCCGGTGCTCTGTGCGAGGGGTCCCCACAAGATCCGGGGAGACTCCGACCCGGGAGAGCTCAGGGATCTACGGGCTCCGGAGACTCCAGGTGGGACTCTGCCAGAGACAGAGACGCTTGGTCACAGGCTGGGTGAGCTCGGAGCACTCCCAGAAGCCAGTGAGACGGGACTGCTTAGGCACGATTTTCTCTGAGCGCGGTCTGCGGGCGCGCGCGGTCTGCGGGTGCGCGCGGTCTGCGAGTGCGCTCAGTGTCGGCGGGCCGCGGTGTCTGCCGGCGCGCGGTGTCTGCGGGCGGACGCGCGCGCGCGCGCAGTCTCCAGTGCAAACGTGGGCTAGGGAGACTGGAGGGATTAAACGCTTTTCTCTGAAGGCGCACTGAAGACTGGGGCCCCGAGCTCTCGGCTCCTCTGAACCGGAGATTGGGAGGCCGCCATTGTCATTCCCGTCCTCCAGAACTCTACAGAAAGCGCATTCAGGGAACAAAAGCTCCTGAAAGCAAACCTGAGAGGATTACTTAGCCCGGCCCCTGGTAAGGGCGGTGCAACTCCGCCTGGGGCAAAGACACCTGAGAATCACTACAACAGGCCCCTCCCCCAGAAGATCAAAGAAATCCAGCCAAGACCAACTTCACTTAACAAGGAGAACAGCGGATTCTTATCTGGACAAAATGACAAGGCGGAAAAACTCACCACAAAAAAAAGAGCAGGAGACAGGACCGAAGGCTAGGGACCTAATCAATACAGACATTGGTAATATGTCAGATCTGGAATTCAGGATGACGATTCTCAAGGTTCTAGCCGGGCTCGAAAAAGGCATGGAAGATATTAGAGAAACACTGTCAGGAGAAATAAAAACCCTTTCTGGAGAAATAAAAGAACTAAAGTCTAATCAAGTTGAAATAAAAAAAGCTATTAATGAGGTGCAATCAAAAATGGAGGCTCTTACTGCTAGGATAAATGAGGCAGAAGACAGAATTAGTGATATAGAAGACCAAATGACAGAGAATAAAGAAGCTGAGCAAAAGAGAGACAAACAACTACTGGACCACGAGGGGAGAATTCGAGAGATAAGTGATGCCATAAGATGAAACAACATTAGAATAATTGGGATTCCAGAAGAAGAAGAAAGAGAAATAGGAGCAGAAGGTATACTGGAGAGGATTATTGTAGAGAATTTCCCTAATATAGCAAGGAGAACAAGCATCAAAATCCAGGAAGCCCAGAGAATACCTCTCAAAATCAATAGGAATCGACCCACACCCCGCCATCTAATAGTAAAATTTACAAGTCTTAGCGACAAAGAGAAAATCCTGAAAGCAGCACGGGACAAGAAGTTTGTAACATACAATGGTAAAAATATTAGATTGGCAGGAGACTTATCCACAGAGACCTGGCAGGCCAGAAAGAACTGGCATGATATATTCAGAGCACTAAACGAGAAAAACATGCAGCCAAGAATACTTTATCCAGCTAGGTTATTATTGAAAATAGAAGGAGAGATAAAAAGCTTCCAGGACAAACAAAAACTGAAAGAGTTTGTCAACACCAAACCAGCTCTACAGGAAATATTGAAAGGGGTCCTCTAAGCAAAGAGAGATCCTAAAAGTATTACCAGAAAGGAACAGAGACATTACACAGTAACAATCACCATACAGGCAATACAATGGCACTAAACTCATATCTCTCAATAGTTACCCTGAATGTAAATGGGCTAAATGCCCCAATCAAAAGACACAGGGTTTCAGAATGGATAAAAAAACAAAACCCATCCATATGCTGCCTACAAGAAACTCATCTTAGACCTGAAGACACCTCCAGATTGAAAGTGAGGGGGTGGAAAACAATTTACCATGCTAATGGACATCAGAAGAAAGCTGGGGTGGCAATCCTTATATCAGATCAATTAGATTTTAAGCCAAAGACTATAATAAGAGATGAGGAAGGACACTACATCATACTCAAAGGGTCTGTCCAACAAGAAGATCTAACAATTTTAAATATCTATGCCCCTAACATGGGAGCAGCCAACTATATAAACCAATTAATAACAAAATCAAAGAAACACATTGACAAGAATACAGTAATAGTAGGAGACTTTAACACACCCCTCACTGAAATGGACAGATCATCCAAGCAAAAGATCAACAAGGAAATAAAGGTCTTAAATGACACACTGGACGAGATGGACATCACAGATATATTCAGAACATTCTACCCCAAAGCAACAGAATACACGTTCTTCTCTAGTGCCCATGGAACATTCTCCAGAATAGATCACATCCTGGGTCATAAATCAGGTCTCAACAGGTATCAAAAGATTGGGATCATTCCCTGCATATTTTCAGACCACAATGCTCTGAAGCTAGAACTCAATCACAAGAGGAAATGTGGAAAGAGCACAAATACATGGAGACTCAACAGAATCCTTCTAAAAAATGAATGGGTCAACCAGGAAATTAAAGAAGAATTGAAAAAAACCATGGAAACAAATGATAATGAAAACACAACGGTCCAAAATCTGTGGGACACAGCAAAGGCAGTCCTGAGAGGAAA
>RCUC01124594.1:0-13174 GCA_003697995.1 Taxidea taxus jeffersonii | reverse complement strand
CTAAAAATCTCAGTGCCAGAGACGTAGAAACAGAAACAATTTGAACTCAGTTGGTATTCTGTTTTGATGTTTTCCACATGGGAATCCTCAAAAACATTCAACTTAGGAAAAGCATTGTCTAGCCAATAAAAATTGGTATAGATCAGATAACATTTATTAGATCAAGCAGTTATTTTATTTTTATTTAATTTTGTTTGTTTAAGTAGAGTTGACACACAGTATCTGAAAACATATTAGTTTGAAACACATTAGTTTCAGGGATACAATGTAGTCATTCAGCTTCTCAATACATTATGTTCACTGCAAGTATAGCCACCATCTGTCACCATACACTGTTATTACAATATCATTGACTCTATTCTCTAGCTGTGCCTTTTATTCCTGTGACTTACTTATTCCATAACTGGAAATCTATATCTCTCACTCTCCTTCACCCATTTTGGCCACCTCTGTACTTCCTTCCTTCTGGCTACATGCAAAAGAATGAAACTGGACCACTTTTTAACACCATACCCAAACAAATAAGCTCAAAATGGGTTAAAGACCTGAATGTGAGACCTGAATCCATAAAAATCCTAGAAGAGAGCACAGGCAGTAATTTCGCTGACATCTGCCATACCAACATTTTCTAGGTATGTACCCTAAGATAAGAGAAACAAAAACAAAAATAAACTACTGGGACTATATCAAAGTAAAAAGCTTTTGTGCAGCAAACGAAACCACCAACAAAATGATAAGGCAACCTACTGAATGGGAGGAGATATTTGTAAATGATATATCTGATAAGGGGTTAATATCCAAAATATATAAAGAACTTGTACAACTCAACACCAAGGAAACAAATAATCTAATTTAAAAATAGAGGACCTGAATAGGTCAAACAAGTTAGATCAAAATAAACTGATTGTAGTAGGTGAAAGAAGAGGACTGTATACCTGAGAAAGTTGAAAAACACAGACTGGGTATTTAAGCTGATGAAAGTGAGTGGTCAGAAGTACTATTCACACAAGCTTGGGGATACTTTGGAATAATATAGGAAGTTGTTGTCTGGCCAGTATCAGTCAGTAGAATGCTTTTTGGTCTATGCAGGAAAAATAACATCAAAAAGAATAGAGTTAACTAAAATATTATTACTATAGAAAAGGAATTATTTTAAGATTCCACAGAAAGAGATGGGGACAAATATATGTAACTTATAATGAAAAGACATTAGAACTTCGATTGAGTAGTTTTTGAGTGGTTCTCATTAATTAAATTTATCTGCCATTCTTCTCTTCCTTTGTCAGTCACTTTCCCCTTGGTTTCGGGTCATCAACACAGAATAAAGAACTACTATACATTTAAATCATTGCTAAGGGAAGGAAGGAATGCCTGGGTGGCTCAGTCAAACATCTGCCTTGGGCTCAGGCCATGATCTCAGGGTCCTGGGATTGAGCCCCACACTAGGTTCCTTGCTCAGTGGGTAGCCTGCTTCTCCTGCTTGCTGCTCCCCCTGCCCATGCTCTTTCTGCCTCTCTGACAGGTAAATAAATAAAATCTTAAAAAACAACAAAAAAAAAAACCATAAATGATGGCTCAGGCAAAATTTTTGCTGGCGTACACAACCGCCATTGGCCATGAAGCGATGATGCTTTTTAGGTGCATCTTGCATGCCAACTTATATACCATTATACCATTCCTATTAGACATTTCAAAATTGAATAACTGAGTACATTTTTTTGTATAAAGCTTATTTAAGTTGTTAAGAAAATGGAACTTTTTAAAAGATTATTAATTAAGTGCATAAGTACCTTTTCAAAGTCATTTTATTCCCTTCCTAGTTTATATTATCATGAAAATACAAATACATAATTTTGATATGTAATATTAGGTAGTGTGAATGATATTAAAAACAGTATTTCCAGCTGAAGGTCTTGGAGTGGGAATAATGGTTCTCATATTTTAGCACACACTACAATCACTTGAGGGACTTGTTAAAACTCAGATTATAAGTCTCATCCTCCAGAGTTGGGTTTTTTTTGGTTTTTTTTTTTTTTTTTTGGTAGGGCGGGAGTGGGTCCTGGAAATTAGCATTTCTAACAAGATAATAGTGATGCTCCTTGTCTGGAGATGGCAATTTGAAATCCACTGAACCAGCAGAAGGAAAGGAATTTGACAGAAATCTGTAGTTGTGTTGATTTATTGGCACACATAATTATCACATATGAATTTTCATATTTATTGCTCTGTATATACGTGCACAGAGAGCTATTTGCTTTTCAGTAGCAGCATTTGTTTAAGTGGTCGCTTAAGTCAATGCCTGATTTAAAGCCATACTGATGAACTTGAGAGAGAGAGTTAAATATCTTAAAATTGCAAGTTAAATTTTTCTTCATTGCAGTTTTAATCTCTCATGATTTAGTGTGGTGGCTCGGTGGCTAAGAGGAATTCTGGTCATGGAAATGAGAGAGGGATATGTGCTTGTGTACAGGATTGATTTAACTGATGATAGACTCACTGAATATACATGAGTCATCCCAGGGGCATCCTTGTAGAGCATCAAGAGGTCAAGATTAGATGATTAGGAAAGAATCATTTCAGGAAATGTGAAAGCCTTAAGTCTCATGTCTATGGTAGACTCTGAAAAATTTAGGACCTTTGGGAATGCTATGTTGCCCTGTTGGGGAACATTAGCTCTATAGGAAGCTTTTTCTTCTGGTACCGCAGAAAAGCAACTGGGACAGAACCCCATCCAAGTTCCCAACAATTTATTTAAATTTAGTTTTGATTTTTCTTTAGCTATAATGCTCAAGATATCCACTTATCCACATAAATAGTCAAGAAATCACCTTAGATTATCATAATTGCTATCAACAATATTTAACTATTCTGTGCAAAATGATTATACTACATATTATAATTAATACCTCTTGACTCTTAATATCTCATGGGTTTCTCTTAGGTAAGAATGTTAAAAAAAAAAAAAGATACCTTCTATATGCTGTCATTCCTGTATGTGAACTGAGTAAATATAAACTCATTCATAGGAAAAAATCAGGATCTGGAAGCCATACCTTAAACTATTTATCCAAAAGCAAAATCTTTTTAGCCATTCTGACTGGTGTGAGGTGGTATCTCATTGTGGTTTTGATTTGTATTTCCCTGATGCCCAGTGATGTGGAGCACGTTTTCATGTGTCTGTTGGCCATCTGGATGTCTTCTTTGCAGAAATGTCTGTTCATGTCCTCTGCCCATTTCTTGATTGGATTATTTGTTCTTTGGGTGTTGAGTTTGCTAAGCTCTTTGTAGATTTTGGATACTAGCCCTTTATCTGATATGTCGTTTGCAAATATCTTTTCCCACTCTGTCAGTTGTCTTTTGGTTTTGTTGACTGTTTCCTTTGCTCTGCAAAATCTTTATAAATCACAATTTCTAAATATATGTTCTATTAGAATGAGGAAGTCACTTTGTAGGTATAAGGAAACACATTGGCATAAATAAGTAGCTAATTTTGTCATGGATCTGCATATCTATAACCTCAGACAGAGTTCTGACACTCAGATTTTATAAACAAATTATATATTTCCAGAGAGGTGTAGTTACAACGGAATACAGATCATAGAACTTCATAGTTAAAACACAAATAATAGAAAACAGGTTTCCACTTCTATAAATTATCCATATTTTCAAGCCTGCAGGTGACTGCTCTGTGTCTGGGCTTTCTGATGTCAATCCCAATCTTATTTCCACTCACAGTCTTTTAAACCTTCTAATAAATGTGATGGCAGCCTTCATTTCATGAAGATATCTGTATATATTTTCATTCCTAATGTAATTGATTAAGAAACCTGAAAAAAATTAGAAAACATAATACAGACTTCATTTTTAGGCAGTGTGGCACGCTAGATAATGTGAACAGCCTTCCTGATTTAACAACTAGAAGTCTGGATTAAAAAAAATTTTTTAACTTTGCTTGTAAATGTCGAGCTGGCACACAAAAAAGGAAGAAATCTGCAGAGATAAAAATTGTCATCCAGTAAGACCGTGCTAACAAACCAGTCTTTGCCCCGAGGATTTCCACTTGTTCAGGGCAAATCAAGTTGTGTTTTGGTGAGTGCATGGGGTATAAGGACCAGGAGTAAAAGTCAGAGCCCAGTGGATGGGGGAGTCCAATAAGAAGCCTGCACATAAATCACTAGAACTATATGATGTCTTTATTGTAAAGATGAAAGAGAGAAATAAATTATCCAGGGAAAAATGGACTGCAAAGAAACTTGTCTATCTTTAAATTAGACTAGGGTTGGCAGACTTATTCTATACAGGGGCAGAGAGTGAATTTTAGGTTTGGTGTGTCTCTTATCTCTGAGCTCTGCTATTGTAGTTCAAAGGCAGCTGCAGGTAATGTGCAAATGATGGGGCTCACTGTGTTCCAGTAAAGCTGTATTGATTGATGCCAACATTTAAATGGCATATGATTTTTACTTGCAATGAAATATTATCATTCCTTTGGTTAACCACTTAAAAATACAAAAACATCGTAACAGGTTGAACAAGAGCAGACGTCCCGTGTTTGACCCACTGGCCCTAGTTTGCCAAAACCTAATATAGACAGTGTGATATTTGTACACAGATCAAGAACTGACTAATGAGATGGTATATAAAACCCATGGTGGACCCACATGTAATGAAAGATATTTATAATAAAATGCTCTTTGTGTATCTGTGAAGAAGGATAGGCTGTTTAACAGAAGAACTGTTAATTTATACAGAAAAACATTAAAACACCTGAAATTAAATCTCTACCTCATACTATAAAAAAAGAAAACAAATTCTGTATAGGTGAAAGGATTGTAAGTGAAATGAAACATTTTAGATTTAATAGAAGGAAGGACTGTGTAGCTTTATGTTAGGGAATAGGCTTAAACAGGACACCAAATGTGCAACTATAAAGCTGGACGTCAGTACATTTGATGAGGATGACATTACTATTAATAACTTATGTATGTCAAACATGAAAGAGAGTGAAAGTATAAGTCCTAAATGGAGGAAGATGTCATGTATTTTCAACAAAGAGTTAATGTCCTAAATATAAAATGTAATCTGCAATTTAATATAGAAAGACAAAACAAGCAGTAGGAAAATGAGAAAAATAGTAGGAATTTCACATGAACTTGGAAGAAGTGTTAAACTTCATTAATAATGAGGTAAATGCAAATTAAAGTTCATGAGATGCCATTTTGCAACTACCATATTTGCAAAATATAAAGGTTTGTGGGAAAATAAATTGGTATCTTTAGTCACTGCCTGGGTAAATGAAATGCGTGCTCAAGCCATAAGCCTATTTGTCTATAGATGTGCCACTGATTTCTGTGCCTTCATGTTATATCCTGCCACTTTGCTGAACTCCTGTATAAGATCCAATAATTTTTGGGTTGAGTCTTTGGGTTTTCTGCATAAAGTATCATATCATCTGCGAGGATGTGAGAGTTTGGCTTTTTTGCCAATCTGAATGCCTTTTATTTCTTTTTGTTGTCTGATTACTAAGGCTAGGGCTTCTAGTACTATGTGGAACAACAGTGGTGACAATGGACATCCCTGTCATGTTCCTGACCTTGGAGAAAAGCTCTCAGTTATTCCTCATTGAGAATGATATTTGCTGTGGGCTTTCCTATAAGGCCTTTATAATATTGAGGTATGTTCCTTCTATCCCTACACTGCAGAGAGTTTTAATAATGAAAGTATGCTGTATTTTGTGAAATGCTTTTTCTGCATTAGTTGAGAGGATCGTATGGTTCTTGTCCTTTCTTTTATTAATGTGATGTATCACGGTGATTGATTTGTGGATATTGCCACCCTTGCAGCCCAGGAATAAATCTTACTTGGTCATGGTAAATAGTTCTTTTAATGTACTGTTGGATTCTATTGGCTAGTATCTTGGTGAGAATGTTGGCGTCCATGTTCATTAGTGATATTGGGCTGTAATTCTCCTTTTTGGTGGGGTCTTTGTCTGGTTTTGAGATCAAGGTTGGAATATTACCCAGCCATCAAAAAGGATGAAATCTTACCATTTGCAATGACATGGATGGAACTAGAGACTATTATGCTAAGCAAATACTCTCTTTGTAGTATTATATATATATATATAATATATATATATATGTAGTGTATATACACTACATATATATATAGTATATACTCTATTTGTAATATCTCTGACTAGTCAGAGAAAGACAATTATCATATGGTTTCACTCATATATGGAATTTAAGAAACAAAACAGAGTATTATGGGAGAAGGGAGGGAAAAATAAAATAAGATGAAATCAGAGAGGGAGATAAACCATAAGAGACTCTTAACTATAGGAAACAAACCAAGGGTTGCTGGAGGGGAGGTGGGTAGAGGAATGGGCCAACTGGGTGATGGACTTTAGGGAGGGCGTGTGATATAATGAGCACTGCATGTTACAGGCCACTGATGAATAACTGAATTCTGCATCTGAAACTAATGATATAATATATGCTAATTAATTGAATTTAAATAAAGTAAGATTTTTTTAAAAAGCCTATCGATCTTCTCTTCATTGCACCAAGGGCTGTGAACAAGGCTATTCATGGCAGGCTTTTAAATAAACATTCAGGGGCGCCTGGGTGGCTCAGTGGGTTAAAGCCTCTGCCTTCAGCTCAGGTCATGATCGAAGGGTCCTGGGATCGAGCCCCGCATCAGGCTCTCTGCTCGGCGAGGAGCCTGCTTCCTCCTCTCTCTCTCTCTCTGCTTGCTTCTCTGCCTACTTGTGATCTCCATCTGTCAAATAAATAAATAAAATCTTAAAAAAATAAAGAAATAAAAATAAACATTCAAGCACACTCTCTTGACAAGCAAACATATACTCAAACCTCAACTACAATTTTTAAAAATCTGGAACTCCCTTAAATATACATTAATTATAAATTATTGTTTATTCAAATAGTGGAATATAAATCAGTGGTGGGTAATAAATGAAAAAACACTTCATGGATCAATATGGATGTAGCTCTGAAATATATTTTTGAGAAAATTAAGTATGTTACAATAAAATATGTAGATTACAGCTTTATAAAGTTTAGAGGAGGGCAAAAATTACAATGTATGTTATTAGTGATATATATGGTAAAAACTTAAAGAGGAACAAAGAAATTATTTTCATGAAATGAAGTAGTTACTTTGTGTGGTTGAAAGAAAGAGATGTCATCTAGGAGGAATACATAGGCCTTTTTTGCCTGAGTGATAAATATATGGGGTTTTCTCATAATGTTCATTTCCTTTTGTATACTATTTAGTATGTAGGCAGAGTCCATAGTAAAAATGATATAGTGCTATATTTAGTCAGTGATGTGAAAATTATTTATTTATTACTCTAGTATAGAACCCAAAACATGATTTCAGAGCACAAAGGCCAATAATTACAAGATGTATTGCCCATTACTGAAGAACAGTCTTCAGATAAAAGTTGTCTACTTACAAACTTCATTATTACTTGTATTGCATTTTTATGTATTCCTGCTTTGTCTCTTATTTTAAATTTCAAATTCTTAATTTCCTAATGCACATACTATTAAGGCAAATCTCTAAAGACATATTTCTTACAGAAGTCCAATATCTTCTGTTTACCCACTTCTCCACTTTATTTTTGGAGATGCATTTTCAGAGCCCCTAGCCATTTGTTCAAACAGTTCAATATCCTCCAGATTCAATAAACATACTACTATTGGTTCCAAGTGTATTTTAAACAATTTGGATCTTACACATTATAAAAGTTGGCTGGATCAAAGATGATAGGGTTCATATCCAAAAAGCAAAGTGGTTAGATCAGGGTAACTATAAAATGGATTGAACATCTAGACATGAAACATTTTGAAAGGCAATTTTCTATCATGGTACAATTTCCCAGTCACAAACGCATGCTCAACAGTAAACACAAACCCTCCCAACACACGCACACAGATACACACGCACACACAAATTTATGCAAGCTAACAATTGAAAATGCTTTAAATGATGCCTATTGCTTAGTATATCCTCTGTGAATGCTTGCTAAATAAATAAAGCCACATGTGAAAAGCTTATTTGGTATCAAAGATGCAAATCCCAAAGGCTTTGTAGGAGGTCTGCACCAATGGCTTGCACTTCTGGGAGAACTGTGTTTTAAACAACTTCATGACCAACTTTGTACCTTGGTCTTTCTCAAGTCCAGAGAAAATAAGAATACCGATATTTTACTTTTCAACACACCGAAGCAGAAATAATTTGGTAAAATGATTTAAACATAGGTAAAGAGAACACTTGTAATGAAGCAGGTGTTAGAATATTGCTCAAGAGACTAAAATTTAGTGGTATGCTTGAGGACTCATTTGATTACTTTGACAGCTTCTGAGATTGTAAAACTTCCGGCAGATTGTGCATAGGCAAAATTGCAGGCCAAGTTTTGGAAAGATTAATGAAATTATGTGATGAATTTGATCAATGTACTCTTAAAATTAAGAAAGTCCATGTCAAACCTTTCCTTTTTATTTTCCTGCTGCCTACATCTACTTACCTATAATTTTTGCTGCCAGAAGAAACAAAAGCAAAAGGCAAGTGAATTTATGCCTAAGTTATTGAGAATAAGTTATCTCATTTTTCCCTGCACAGCCAGATAATTTTGGAGAAAATAAAAGTTATTAAAATGCATATTGAAAAGAACTCAACACTTGACTCCTATCACTTGTCTTTCCAAATATGACTGCATCATTGAAATTCAGGCTCTTTCCTGGGAGAAGCAGTTCAAAAGGTAACTTAAGTGTTTTAGATTGTTTTCTCCTGAAAGCATGTATTACTGGATAAATACTTGTGTGCTGTTAAACCTCAACAACACCAAAAAGTAAGGTAACTTGATACAATCTTGTCCTTCTTCCAGGAAATTATTTATTCTTTAAGAGATACTTAAACCATTTAAGCAATAATTTCAAATAAAGAAGTTGATTAAGATTATATATTGATAAAATCTCCTGGAAACCTATTAAAAATCTTTTCTGTTGTTAAAAAAAAAGAAAAAAACCTAATAATTATGTAGGAAAGATACATTGAAGAGTTCTAAACTGATAGGTATTAAGGAGAAAGAAAATGTCTGCATAGTCTCTAAGTATCTCCCCACCACCACCACCAATTTACTAATGATTCAGGTGGTTTTAGGCAAGGACACAGATTCTTTACCCCTGCCTCCAGGAGATCTAGTTTCAGGCACTTTCTGAGTGGGGCTGGAGTGTGTGAATGGCTTCAATTAACATATTGTAGAAGATAAACAACAACTTTGCAGGGAGAAAACTAACAGACACTTGCTTAATCAAGGTTAATATCATCAGTAACAAGTCATTTTGAGACTATATGTCCTCCAATAAGAGGCAACAAATGGGGCTTACCATCTCTAGAGTAGACTTCCCCCAGATCTATAACATCAAGCTATTATGAGAAAAATAGAAGACAAATATTGAAACTCTTCATAGAAAATACCCAACCACTGTTTTACAAATTGTCAAGATTATGGAAAGCAAATTCCTTGACAGAACACTGTCACAGCTGGGAGGAGACGAAAGAGGAATAATGACTAAGGGCAGGGTAGTATCCTGAATTGGATACTGGAACAGATGAAGAATGGATTGTGAAAAAAACTGAGGAAATTGGATTAAACTCTGTAGTTTAATTAATAGTAGTGTAAAAGTGTTAATTTCCTGATTTTGATAAGTATACCATCATTACATAAGAAGTTATCATGATAGGGTGCTAAAGTTTTCTTATAGGGTGCTAGGTGAGGAATATATCAGAACTTGTTTCTAAGTTCCAACAAATCTAAAATCGTTTCAAAATAAAAAGATTGCTTTAAAAACTTTTAATAACTTTTAATATACTCGTTGATGTGAATGTGAAACTAATGTGTTATATGTCAGTTATTCCTAAATAAACAAAACAAAACAAAAAACACATTTGTATCAGTCTGTTTGCACTGCTGTTACAAAATACCATTGACTAAGTGGCTTAACAAGAGAAATTTATTTCTCAGAATCCTGGAGGCTGGGAAGTCCCAAGGTCAGAGTGCCAGCTGATTGGGTTCTTAGTGAAGACTCTGATCCTGGCTTTCAGATGGCCCCAGTCTTTGTGGCCTCCCAAGGTGGGAAGAGGACAATCTCCCCTCTTTTTATAAAGCCATTAATTCAGTCAGGAAGCCACACTAATTCAGTTTTAAGGCCCCACCCTCAGGACCTCATCTAACCCTTAATTTCTCCCCCAAAGCCTTGTCTTCAAATACAATCACATTGGGGGTGGGGCTTCAACGTATAAATTTGGGGGTGGGAGACATAATTCAGTCCATAGCAGTCGCTCCCTTCCAAATTTCTAAGAGTAGAAACGTTCTTTCTCAATTGAAAATGAAGACTTTTCCCTAAGAAATCTTATGACCTAACTCCCTATTTTTATAGATATAAATATAAATATATATTTGTTTTGTTTTCTGTTTGTTTATTCAGTATCCATTACTCCCTCCACAGGCCTTTTCACAATCCCAGTTATAGCTCAGGAGTACCCCTCTCCACTGCTTGACTCCTCGGTCCATGTGGCTCAAGTTGAAGGCCAAGTAAGAGGGGCAAGAGCCTACCTAGGTTTAGTAATTTGAGAATGACGTTCACATCACTCCACCAGAGCCAATGAAATGTAATGAGACTGTTGCTGAGATTTGTGATAGATGGTTGCTCTTTCCTACTGGACTTGAATTTGGAAGATGTGAGGAACTGCTGTAACCAACATGTAGGAAATGGAAGAGAGAAACAAAGAGATCCTGGCAACACCATTTGTGTGTCTGATCAAGCTGTCCCTTGCATTCACTCTATCCCTAGTCTTTCCAGGTATATAAACCAAATAAGTCACTTTCTTGCTTAAGCCGTATTGGATCTGGTTTTCTGACATTTGTACCAGTGAATACAAATACTGAATGTAATTAACATGAATAAAAACTCTCAAGATGTTTCAGCAAAAAGAAGTGGTAGAATGTAGTCATAGCCTTTGGACCTATTCAGACAGACCTGAACTTTTACATAGTATTGATGGCCATCATTATTATTATTACTATTATTAATATGGCTATCAATAGAACTGTGGTTATAACAAATGCCCTGAGAAGTAATGCACCCTGAACAGTAATGTTCCTCTGTAACTACAGATTTCCCGTCTGTCAAATAGGCATTTACATAGAATTAATCCCCAAGGGTTCTTAGGAATATTGTTTGAGATTGTATAAATACATATATATGGTTCAATAAATAGTCATAAAAACAACAAGTAATCAATAAATAATGTCTTATATTCTATCTTATTTTGATAGAAAAGCTAAAGTATTTTATTTTCTTTCTGCCATTGATATATTCTCTTGCAGTTTTTTATGGTCCAAAATGCCTCTAACTGAGAGTTATTCAACTTTCATGGAGGCACATTTAAAGGAACTGTACCAAATAATCATTTATATTACAAGTTTCTGCTGTCCTAAAGCAGCCATGTGTGTATAGATATATTAGAGTGGTACTGTCCAATTTGGTAGCCATGAGGCAATATGAATTTTTGTTATTAGGTTAAAATTAAACAATATTAAAATTTCAATTCCTTAGTCACATGGGGTACATTTCAAATGCTTAATACCACCTGATAATAGTAGCCACCACATTGGATAACACATTGGTAACATTCTACTGTTATCAGCATAGAAAGTTCTGTTGGAAAATGCTATGCTTTAGTTAAAAAAAAAAAAAAAAGTGAAGGAGAAACACATTCCAAAGTTCAAAAGATCAAAAATTTTTAAAAAAGATTTGTTTATTTATTTATTTGACAGACAGAGATCACAAGTAGGCAGAGAGGCAGGCAAAAAGAGGAGGAAGCAGGCTCCCTGCTGAGCAGATAGCCAGATATGGGGCTCCATCCCAGGACCCTGGGATCATGACCTGAGCCGAAGGCAGAGGCTTTAACCCACTGAGCCACCCAGGGGCCCCAAAAGCTCAAAATTTAATTGCATTTTAAGAAATGGTTACGTGATGATTGCCAGTGTAATAAATCTTCTGTGAGAAATTCCTTGAGGCTAACTTCTTGAGAATTCCCCATTATGTCCAGAGCAGAAATTTATTGCTCTGCAAAGAACACATCTAATCATCAGATTTCATGTGCAATGATGCCACATTGTGATAATATCTTCACTCTCAATGTCATACTCTTTGTCCACTAAAGTCAATATTTCTACCTTAGCCATCTGCAAAGTAATATGCATCAGATACTAATTAAATTTTTATAGGTGTCCAATATGGACAACTATTTTCCTTGGGGTTTCCCTTTTCCAGTTCACTTACCGCACCACTGGAAGAGTTATCTTTCTAAAAGCAGCTTTGATGACATCATTCCCCTGCTTAAAAAGCTTCAGTAATTCTTACTTCCTAGGCAGTCTATATCCCTTAGCAGATTTACAAAGCCCTTCTCAATATTTGCTTAACCTATTTGTTTAGCTTCATTTGCTATATCCCCCCTGTCTTCCCTCTGGCAACATATTCTTCAATATGTGTTTCCTTTTATTTATTTTTTAATTTTTTTAAGCTCCCTAATCTTTTCCTAGAATGTTTTCCAATCTCCTCTCTGCTTAGGGTCTCCTCTTATCTTTTCAGACACAGCTGAGACACCCCATTTGCCATTATATTCCAGGCATCTATTAACCACTTCACTGTAATGGTCCCTAGGATTTACTGCACACTTCCATAAGAATACTGTTCCATTCTACTCAAAGTATTTTCTGTGTGCGCCTGTCTCCCCCACTAGACTTTGAACCCTTACCAGACAGACACCATGTTTTATGCCAGAGATACCTCACCTGCTATAGGTATGTCCCATATAGGTATTTGGTAACTATTTATTGGCTAAATATCCTTTTATACTTATACTATCAGTTTGTCTGAATTTTATTTAGTTTGGAAATGGCATATTTAGTCTCACCTGATTATTTTACAGATGAGGAAGCTGACACTGACAGACCATAGTTTTCCTCAAGGCTACATTGCTAACAGAGATGAAGTAGCTAAGGAAAATTAGATGAGTTGTGTAATGATTAAGCATCTGATATAGATGATACTTCACTAACTCCAGATAAGGAAATAAAACA
>RCUC01124593.1:0-92342 GCA_003697995.1 Taxidea taxus jeffersonii | reverse complement strand
TGTTTTATTTAAAGTATCTCCAGTGTCAGTGCTTATTTTCCTTAGCCATTTAGTCAGTTATATAGACAATATGAGTTGATTTTTAAATATCTATGCATTTATATTTTAAAAATGACCTTTTTAAAAGGAAAGCAGTTACTGAAAAATAATAATACCTTATATTTAACGACTACTGATTAGATAAGAATAAATAACAGTAACATCAATTTGTGTTCTATAAAACTGGAACTGGCTAAAAAGTATACTTTTCATTTTCATACATGCTTACCACTAACAGCTGCATGTTGCTTCAGATACTCGCGTCTCACATTTATATTTTTTACCAGACATTGCCTAGCATGAGCTCTTCTCTCTTTTACAGGATCTTTTGCACAAAGTGCACAGATTGCCATATACTCAAGTGGAAGCCTTAATCGGGAAAGTCCTTTGTGAAGTTTCTGAGCAAACACTTGTCTTACTTGATAGCATTCATCCTGTAAAGACATAATTATTCCACAGATTATTCACATGGCAGCAAAGAGTAAGTAAAACCCCAAATACAAAATTTGAAGAGTAAAGGAGACTAAGTGTATTCACAACCATTGCTTCTGCTCACAAGACTGAGATGTTGTGATATGATAATTTCAAGGCTGGAATGTTCACCTGGGCCCTAATTAATAACTACCAGATACATGTGTTAGAAAATAATGAATATTCTTAAAGAAAGATTTCACTTATTTATTTGACAGAGAGAGAAGAGAGCGCGAGCATGAGCAGGGGGAGGGGGAGAGAAAGAGGGAGAAGCAGGCTCCCCACTGAGCAGGGAGGCCTCATGCAGGGCTCTATCCAGGACCCTGGGATCATGACCTGAGCCAAAGGCAGATGCTTAACTGACTGAGCTACCCAGGCGCCCTGGATGTACTTTTAAAACAGATAAAACTAGTACATATAGATCCATCCTAACTTAAGGTATTAAAAATAGTTTAAATAGTATCTCATATTAGGCTACTTCACTTACTGAGCAAGAGAAAACTCTGTCCAACTCATATATTTTAGTTTTAACACTGAAAAAACTATTCAGATTAAAATGCACAACTCTAAAGGCAAGTGTTGCTAATCAATTTCAGAAACACAAAATTACTTTCAGTTCTATAAATGAACCAGCTGTTCATTATCGCTGTGCCTGCTTTCCTCATACTCCCTCTCCTAAACTACCCACCTCCACTCTCCTAACAACTCCTCCTCATCTCTACCAATGGCTCCTAAATCTACAGAAATCACTGTGTAGTCTTTATCAGGCATCCAGCTCTCTGCCCTCCTGGCATTCTATGCATATCTCCAGCATAGCATTTACTATACAGAATTAAAATAATTGTTTTTATAGGTCTTATCTATCACTGCTCATTCCTTAAAGACAAGAACTGTATCTTTATTTGCCTCAAACCTAGCACAATATCTGATATACTGATTATCTGTGGAATAAACTGTAGGACAAAGCTCAGTATGACATTTGAGTCATGTATGAGACATACAAAGACCTTCTACAGACATACAAAGACCTTCATAATTATACCTTAACCTCCACTAATTAACATGAAGTGTGGTATGTTTCATATTATAGCAATGTTATGTATACTATTTCAACTATCTATAATGTTTTGTTTTTCCTCAAAATCTAGGTCATACATCTTACTCTTACCTTTAAATCCTTATTTTGTGTATCTGCTTTCGCTTAATTTAAACTTCAGTTTATTTTCTCTCAAATAAATAAAACCTCTTCAAAAATTATATACATACAAAAAATAAATAATTAAGGGGCATCTGGGTGGCTCAGTCAGTTAAGCATCTGCCTTCAGTTCAGGTCATGATCTTGGGGTCTTGGAATCAAGCCCCTTATCTATCAGACTTTCTGCTCAGCAGGGAGTCTGCTTCTACCCTCTCCTCCTACCCTGTACTGGTGTACGTGCTCTCTCTCAAATAAACAAATAAAATCTTTTTAAAAAATATATAAATTTCAGGGATGCCTGGGTGGCTCAGTTGGTTAAGCGGCTGCCTTTGGCTCAGGTCATGATCCCAGCGTCCTGGGATCGGGTCCCACATCGGGCTCCTTGCTCGGCAGGGAGCCTGCTTCTGCCTCTGCTTGCCACTCTGCCTGTGCTCGCTCGCTCTCCCTCTCTCTCTGACAAATAAATAAATAAAATCTTAAAAAATATATATATATAAATTTCAGTTTATTATACCAAATATCTTTTAGAAAGCATTCTAGCTTCCATAGAAATATTATCTATTATCTACCCTCACACTCAACAAAATAAAGTTAATGTTAACTCATCCTTTTGTCAGTATTAAAATTCCTATGTGGGAAAGGAATTTTCATTATCTGATTATTTACCATGAAAATGCTCAATTACTAACTGTATAAGTCAACATATCTCAAATATATTCACAAATGAGCACATCATTCATTAAAAAAATTAATCTCCACTAACACATCCCTCCCTCCTACTCAAATACATTTCCAACCAAGACCATGTTTTTGTCACTTTCTCACAAATCATTCAGGATCTAACAATGCAAATTAATTACTGAATCATGGCAGAAGTAGCAGGATTCCAAAAAGTCATTAAAGAGAAGGAAGAGAAGAACTGTTAAATCATTTGCAAGCAACTGACACAGTAATAAAAGATGAGAAAATTGACAAGAATTATGACAAACAGGTACATCAAATAGAATCATCTGAATTAAGATTTAAAAGATGAGTTCCTATAAACTGAGGAAACCCTCAAATGTTTGTTTTTTGCAAAGATGATTACCCTTTTAACTATGTTATAAAAGTTAAATATGAAGTACAGAATAGAGTAATACAATTTTTATCAGAAAAAATATACTCAGAAAAGTAAACACTTGATACTTTCATGGTTATGGTTATAACCAATATTTGGTTCAATATAAGGAAAAAAGGAGATGGTGTCCACTATCACAGAACATTTTCTTCCAAGAAAAAGTTCCAATTAAGAGCTTTTATTCACTACTAACTGTAAAATTAATTTCAGTCTGCATCTTACGTAAATTCACTTTTAGTGGCCTTTTCTAGTAAAAATTAACCACAAAACTACTGATGGTATCTTGCAAATAATTCAGTTATTTTGTATATTACATTGTATTATCAGTACTTAGTTATATATTCTGTTCTCCTAAAAGGTCATGTTGAGGGCAACAGCCATGACTCATTCATCTCTGCATTTACAGAACCTAGAACATACAGCACAGAGTTCATGAATTGCATTCAAATTCTAAAATACTCAGCTAAATATTAAATAATATTAAGATTCATATTATTTTTATTTCTCCAGGTTTACTTTCTATTCAAATATATGACAAAGGCCTCTGAGAAACAACACTACCTCTAAAGAGTTCAACTCAAGTAAGAGAAATAAAGTACAGGTACATAAATAAAGAAAGCACAAGGCATGTATGTATCAAAGGACTGCAGATAAAAATCTGTGGGGAATAAAAATGAGACCAGTTCTAAGAATCTGAGCAAATTTTATGGAGAAGATTGTGTTTAAGCCTTGATTTGCAAAAAGGGTCAGATTTGGGTGTGTAGAAATGGGAGGGTGAGAAGAAAGCCAGAGATAGCAAAATACAAAAAAAGAACAAAATCATGTCAGAACACTGACATGAGAGTATGTCAAGGTAGTGAGTTAAAAAAGATTTTTACCCTAAAGATACAAATATAGTGATCCAAAGGGACACGTGCACCCAAATGTTCATAGCAGCAATGTCCACAGCAGCCAAACTATGGAAAGAGCCTAGATGTCCACCAACAGATGAATGGATAAAGAAGATGTGGTCCATATATACACACACACAATGGAATATTATGCAGCCATCAAAAAACTCCAAAATCTTGCCATTTGCAATGACGTGGATGGAACTAGAGGGTATTACGATAAGCAAAGTAAGTCAATCAGAGAAAGACAATTATCATATAATTTTACTGATACGTGGAATTTGAGAAACAAGAAAGAGGATCACAGGAGAAGGAAGGAAAAAATGAAACAAGATAAAACCAGAGAGGGAGATATAAGAGACTCTTTTTTTTTTTTTTAAGACTTTATTTATTTATTTGACAGATAGAGATCACAAGCCGGCAGAGAGTCAGGCAGAGAGAGAGGGGGAAGCAGGCTCCCTGCCAAGCAGAGAGCTCAATGTGGGACTCGATCCCAGGACCCTGAGATCACGACCTGAGCCGAAGGCAGAGGCCTAACCCACTGAGCCACCCAGGCACCCCTCCATAAGAGACTCTTAATCTCAGGAAACAAACTGAGGGTTGCTGGAGGGGAGAGGGGTGGTAGGGATTGGGTGGCTGGTGATGGACATTGGGGAGGGTATGTGTTGTGGTGTTGTGAATTGTGTAAGACTAATGAATCACAGACCTGTACCCCTGAAACAAATAATACTGTACATATTAATAAAATATTTTAATATATATTTGGTTCCACAAATTAGAAGGGCTTGAATGGTCAAGTTGTAAAATATATGCAATTTTTTCTTTTTTTCAAGTATAAGGTCCTAAATATTTTTGAGTGTGGGAATAATATGGTTGGAACTGTGACAGAAAAATTTTACTCAGAGTGGAAAAGAAAAGTCTCACAATAGTCTAGGTCAGAGCTAATGATGATTATGGTGGTTAAGAATAGTTAAGAAGGGTGCCTGGGTGGCTCAGTGGGTTAAAGCCTCTGCCTTCGGCTCAGGTCATGATCCCAGGGTCCTGGGATTGAGCCCTGCACCGGGCTCTCTGCTTGGCGGGGAGCCTGCTTCCTCCTCTCTCTCTGCCTACTTGTGATCTCTGTCAAATAAATTAATAAAATCTTTAAAAAAAAATAGAATAGTTAAGAAGATATGAATGAAAAGATATAGTAAATATAGGACAGATTATCCACACTTTTGCAACAAGGTGTAAGGACAAGCAAATAGTCAAACATAACTCATGCTTTTCAATCTAAGAATGCCATTTGGATTTATTTAACACTTAACAAGGCTCTACATCTCAATAAAGAATAGATTTGGGAAGGATTATGAATTTAGTCTTCACATTGACAGAACATAAAGTTTGAAATTTCTGTTTAACCTCAGATGTGGGACCAGACTCTGACTTGAAAAAAGTCTATGTTGCTAGTATGGGAGTCACCTACATAGAAAATGAGAGGGCCAAAAAAGAATGTGTAAGTGGAAAATTTAGTCATGGGCAGATCCACATAGAAAACATACATTTATAGGGGTGCCTGGGTGGCTCAGTTGATTGCGTCTCTGCCTTGGGTCTCTGCCAGGCCTGGGTCATGCTCTTGGGGTCCTGGGATCAAGCCCCAGGTCAGGATGTTCCCTGCTCAGTGGGATGCCTACTCCTCCCTCTGCCCCTCCCCTCCAATCATGTTCTCAGGCTCACTCTCTCTCAAATAAATAAATCTTTTAAAAGAGAAAGAAGACATACACTTAAAGGAAAGGAAAACAACCAAAAATGAAGTCAGAGAAGTATGACAAAAATCAGGAAATAGAAACCAAGAAGAATTTCAAGAATAAAGGAGCAATGAACTCTTCCAAATAGTGCAGGAAGGACTTGTATAATGAAGACGAAGACCATGGGATTTGAGGCTTTTTAACAAAGCATTTTTGAAAAACAAGAAAGGCAAAAGCCATAAGAATAATTATTAAGGAGTGAGAGATAAGAGGGTAAGAGAGACAAAGATATGGATTACTCTCTGAGGTCTGAAGATTTAAAAAGAAGAGATGGGACGCCTGGGTGGCTCAGTTGTTCAATGGCTGCCTTTGGCTCGGGTCATGATACCAGGGTCCTGGGATCGAGCCCCACTTCAGGCTCCCTGCTCGGTGGGCAGTCTGCTTCTACCTCTCCCACCCACCCCTGCTTGTGTTCCCTCTCTTGCTGTGTCTTTCTCTGTCAAATAAATACATTAAATATTTTAAAAACTAATAATAAAATAATAAAAAGAAAAAGAAGAGATAGGCAAGTGGTTTACAAGAACAACAGAATTAGGGGAAGATTTTGTTCAGAAGAGGGTAACTGCATGTCTGAAAGTTGTAAGAATATACTAATAGCTAACTTTTAACCATTAACATATGTTCCACAGTCAACAGAATTCAAAAACAATCTTAAAACTTAGGGAATTTGAACTTCCTCCTTGGGAATGTGGTGACTGAGATAGTAATATATAACATATACTGTGTTAGAAAATCTCTAGAAGTTCGTAAGTGTGGATGCCTTTCATAGAGGACATTTTATAATTTGTACATACTTCTTATACACAGTAACTTTCTAACAAAGCCCATTTCTTTCACATACTTCCATACTTCTATAAAAATTTCCACTTCAATACTGGTAGCACCAATACCCTTAGATATATCAGACCAAGAACATGATAAATCAACAGACTGCAAGAATCACCAATTAAAAAACCAATAATTACAAAGGTTATTTACTTCCAAGAAATTTAATATATGCTTTTTAAAAAAATTTATTTGATAGAGAGAGATCACAAGCAGGCAGAGAGGCAGGCAAAGGGAGAGGGAGAAGCAGGCTCCCCGCTGAGCAGAGAGCCCGATATGGGGCTTGATCCCAGAACCCTGAGATCATGACCTGAGCCGAAGTCATCGGCTTAACCCGCTGAGCCACCCAGGTGCCCCTAATATATACTTTTAAACAATTTTCACTCTCTTGCAAAATAAGATTATCTCTAAAATTAAATAAGGAAAATTAAACCAGGAAATTATGGACTCACCAAAATCTCATTTTCAAATGGCTTAGTTTAATATCTGAATTACAAAACTAATACTAAAATAAGTTATAAACAAGATTTGGAAGAGCTACTTTAAAGAGTAAAGCAACAAAAACTGACAAAATGATTACAATTAAAAAACAAATGATTGTTTATGTCTAGGGGTTACACATAAGCACTAATTTTTAAATAAGCAGAAGGAAGGGTGGAGAGAAAAATCATAATTATCCCTGAAGTGCCAAATTCTTATACATAAGACTACTTGGAAAAGAACAGGAAAATTCAGTGTAAAATGACCAAATAATGAATTAAAAACTCACACTGAAATATATTTACTATTATGGAAGTCCTTTTTAATTTTCTCAATGATGCTAAAAACTTCCAAAGTGATACAATTCAAATATTATGTTATTCTAATATGAAATCTGGAATATGAATCCATGCCTATCACTGTTAATAACTGAAAATTTAACTGGCTTGAATTATAAGAAATGCTTCTGACCTAAAATTAATCTATACCATATCTTTATAAAACTGTAAATTTCTGTGTATTTTTTTCTTCCATTTTAAGGACTACATACAAAGTCTCATTATTAACAAATATTCTAAATCTGCGAATTCACCTACTCACTAAAATTTATTTTCAGGGTTACTGGTGAGTAAATGAGTAGAGCAACAAACATACTGAATCGTCTGACCAATGTCCCAGCTGAAGCTGAACGAAGCAAAGCTTTGTCTGTTATGTCAGCACTCGTATTAGAAACAAGTGTCCTTTTGACAGTCTATTTAGTGCCACATTTTTTGTTTTTGTGCATTTGTTGGTGATTTTGTTGTTTAAAAGAGCCCTCAACCATAGCGTTGTTCAGTGTTCCTTAAAGCAAGAAGGTTGTGATGTGCCTTAGGAAGAAAATACGTTAGTAAAGCTTCATTCAGGCATGAAATACAGCTCTGTAGATCATGAGTTCAATGTTAATGACATGACTATAATATTAAATAATTTGTCTTTAAATAATATACTGATAGACTGACAAAAATGTTGTGACCAGAGGCTAGGAGAAACCACCCCCATATTTTCCTTATAAGCAATGGTTCAGTATTTGCTAATTCAGTGATTGGGGTGACTCTGTAGAAGAGAACTACTACAAACAACAAGAATCAAATGTACTATGTTAGCAACCCAAAACTTAAACCACAGTTTTAGAACTCTGAAACATTATTCATGAATATACTTTCCAAAAGGAAACAATTCAAAACTTTTATCTCTACCATCATAGTGCACTTTTTTCTTCCTAAAAGTCAAAAATATAAAGGCATATTCTACATGGCCATCCTCCTTACATTGATAGCTAATGCGCAGAGCTGATACTGTTCTAATGTGATGATTTCATGATAACAAGGTTCTTGTGCCAGTTTCACAATAGCACTCCCAGCAGCAAGTCTCAGACGTGACATATCTGGTTTACTAAAAAATAAGCAAGAAAGAAAGAGAGTTAGATTTCTAAATGTCTGCACAAAAACATTCTCATTTGCTATACCTAATTTTGTAAAAATTCCTGTGGCCAAAAAAAAGGATCAAAGACAATTTAGTGATAATGAATATCCTATTATGTTTACTTAACTTTGAAAGATGGTGTCTAATACTATAAAACTCTTCTCTTGAACATAGTCTATACTAAAGTCATTTCATTCCTTCATCCTACACAAAACAGCTTTTAGCCAAGCTTAGAACAAATCTATTTGTATGTTTAGTTATTGGGTCTAAAATCTTTCACTATGGATTTTTTTTGGATTATGTGTTTACTTACAGATTAGGTACAAAAATGTCCTGACTTGTTAATCAAGTAAACTAAAACTAATGCTCTAAATACAGAAGAATGAAAGAAGGCATAGTGGAAAACATCACAATTTTTAGTTCAAATTCAACTTTCCAAATATTACCAAGAAGCTTCTTTTAAATTTAAGAAAACTTCTGCTTAATGGGACACACCTCAAAGATTAGTAAACTCTTAACCAATAAATACAACTAAACAATCCTTCCTTATATAGTGATATATTAGACAAATCCTGAAAAGGAGGGAAAGTTGTAACTTCTTAACTAGGGCCCCCTATGTTCTTCCACAGTAAAAGATTCAATATTCATAAAACAAGTTATGTGTCTACCATATATACAGCACTGAGAGTGACATAAAAGACACATTCTTGGTCTTCTACAGTCTAATGACCTAATTGGTTTAAGAATGCCCCCTTATCTTCTTAAGGATTATGTAAAAATACTGACTGAATGCATGTCAACATTTTAAGGTTCTGAAATTACATGTGCCAGAGGTGCTATTTGGTACATTAACAGCATTATTCCAAGTAGCATTATGAGGTAATTCACTTAACCATTATTAAAGGAAAGTCTGTTTTTCTTAGTTTATTTTGTATAAAGATAAATAATTAAATACTTTACAACTAAGTTTTTGAAGACCAAGTTTTTATATAAAGACATGTTTTATTTAAAAGTGAACTGTGTGGGGGGAGGAGCAACACAGCAGAGGAGCAGGAGACCTAAATTTCATCTGGTCCCAGGAATTAAGCTAGTTAGTTATCAAACCATTCTGAACACCTACGAACTCAACAGGCGATCAAAAAAAAAGAATAGCAGCAATTTTATGAACAGAAAAGAAGCAACTTTCTGGAAAGTAGGACGTATGGAGAAGTGAATCCAAGGTGATATTTGGGAAGACAGACCAAAGAGGAGGGAGCCTCCCTCAGCCGGCTACCAGCAAGTAAGAGCAACGGAGCACAAAATCAGAACTTTTAGAAGTCCCTCTGCTGAGGGACGTCACTCCAGTGGCAAACTAGGGGTTGGAACCCTCACTGGGACAGTGTGATCTCAGGACACTCAGGGTCACAGAAAGACTGGGGGTGCCTGAGTGTGACAGAGCTCCAAAGTATCAGAGCACGGAAGCCAGCTGCAAAGATAGAGCTGAGGAGCCGGCTCTCAGCTCGGGGTTGCCATAAACCATGATCCACATCACAATTGGGCCACTACTCTTTGAGCAGGGGCCCAAAAAGCCACAGATACAGGGATGCTCCCCTTTCTCCCCAATAGAGAAGCGGCATGGGAACACAATACAGGAATCTGCTGGGTTCAGAAACTCCAAATGGGGTCATATGCCAGAGACAGAAATACTAAGTAACAGGCCAGGTAAGCAAGGAGTGTGGCCAGAGACCAGGGAGACAGGAGTGACTGACTGCTTTCTTCTAAGGGCGTACTGAGGAATGGGGACCTGAGTTCTTGGTCCTTCGGGACCAGAGACTGGGAGGCCACCATTTTCATTCTCCTCCTCCAAAGCTGTACAGAAAGCTTTCAGAGAAAAGCTAACAAAGAGCAAACCAGAGCAGATTATTTAGCCTCGCCCCTGTCAAGGGCAGTGCACTTCTGCCTGGGGCAAAGACATTTGAAAATCACTGCAACAGCTCCCTCCCTTAGAAGATCAGTAAAAACTCCAGCCAAGATCAAGTATACCAACTTCAATGCTAGGGGAATACAGCGCATAGAATTCATGGCTTATCCCCATAATTCTTTAGTCTTTCAAGGTTAATTTTTTAAATTTTTTTTTCTGTTTTTTTTTCTTTAATTTTTCTTCTTTCTTTTTCAACCAACACCTTATCTTACCAATTCCCTTTTTTAAAAACTTTTTTAATTTTCATTTTTACACTCATATTCTATCCTTTCATTGTATTTAACCCTATTTTTTGTATACATATAAGTTTTTCTTCCTTTAAAATTTTGGTATACAGCTTCTCCAGTGTATGGCTTGGTTCTATTCTCTTACCTGATCACATTCTCTGACTTTTTTTCTTATTTCTTTTTAAATTTTTCTTTTTTCAACCAACTTATCAATTTCTTTTTAAAAATCTTTTTTAATTTTCATTTTTACAATCACATTCCATCCCTTCATCGTATTTACTCATATTTTTGTACATATATAAGTTTTTCTTTAAAATTTTGGGAGACAGTTTCTTCTAACAGACCAAAATACACCCAAAATCTAGTGTGTGGCTCTGTCCTATTCACCAGCCTAATAATATTCTCTCCCCCCCGCCCAGTTTCAGATCTCTTCTGATTTATTTAATATATATTTTTTCTGGAGTCGTTGTTACCCTTTGAACATTTTGTTCTCTCATTCATGTATTCTTCTCTGGACAAAACAAAGCAGAAAAACTCACTTAAAAAAAAAAAAAGAAACAAGAAACACTAATGAGTGCCAGGGACATAATCAACATGAACATCAGTAAGATGTTGGAACTAGAGTTCAGAATGATGATTATAAAGATAAGCCCAAACTGGGCGTGAGAAAAGCATAGAAGATACTAGAGATTTCTTCTTTCCGGAGAAATAAAATCTAACCAAGTCGAACTTTAAAAGGCTATTAATGAGGTGCAATAAAAAATGGAGGCTATAACTGCTAGGATAAATTCTCTTCTGAGAGAATTGGTGATACAGAAGAACACATGATGGAGAATAAAGAAGCTGAGAAAAAGAGAGATAAAAAACTACCAGATCATGAGGGAAGAATTTGAGAGAAAAGTGATACCATAAGACAAAACAATATTAGAATAATTGGGATCCCCAAAAAAGAAGAAAAGAGAGGGGCAGCAGGTATATTGGAACAAATTACAGCAGAGAAATTCCCTAATTTGGGAAAGGAAACAGGCATCAAAATCCCAGAGGCAAAGAAACCACCCCCTCAAAATCAATAAAAATAGGTCAACACCCTGACATCTAATAGTAAAACTTATAAATCTCAGAGACAAAAAGAAAATCCTGAAAGTAGCTCAAGACAAAAGGTCTGTAACCTACAACGGTAGAAACATTAGATTGGCAGCAGAGCTATCCACAGAGAGCTGGCAGGCCAGAAAGAACTGGGATGATATATTCAGGGTACTAAATGAGAAACATATGCAGCCAAGAATACTACATCCCGCTGGGCTATCATTGAAAATAGAAGGAGAGATAAAAAGCTTCCAGGACAAACAAAACTAAAAGAATCAGCAATCACCAAACCAGCCTACAACAAATATTGAAAGGGGTCCTCTAAGCAAAGAGAGAGCTGAAAAGTAACACAGGCCAGAAAGGAACAGAGACAATATACAATAATAGTGCATATATACATAGTGCAATATAGTGGCACTAAAATCATATCTTTCAATAGTTACCCTGAATGTAGATGGGCTAAATGCCCCAATTAAAAGACATAGGGTATCAGACTGGATAAAAAACAAGACCTATTGATATGCTATCTCAAGAGATTCATTTGAGACCCAAAGACATCTCCAGACTTAAAGTGAGGGGGTAGAAAACCATTTACCATGCTAAAGACATCAAAAGAAAGCTGGGGTGGCATTCCGTATATCAGACAAATTAGATTTTAAACCAAAGACTATAAAAAGAGATGAAGAAGGACACTATATATTTAAAAAGGGTCTATCCAACAGAAGATCTAACAATTATAAATATTATGCCCATAACATGGGAGTAGCCAACTATATAAACCAATTAATAACAAAATCAAAGAAACACATTGACAAGAATACAATAATAGTTGGAGAGTTTAACACACCCCTCACTGAAATGGACAGATCATCCAAGCAAAAGATCAACAAGGAAATAAGGGCTCTAAATGACACACTGGACCAGATGAACATCACACACATATTCAGAACATTCCATCCCAAAGCAACAGAATACACATTCTCTAGTGCATATGGAACATTCTCCAGAATAGATCATATCCTGGGTCACAAATCAGGTCTCAACAGGTACCAAAAGATTGGGATCAATCCCTGCATATGTTCAGACCACAATGCTTTGAAACTAGAACTTAATCACAAGAAGAAGCTGGAGGGGCGCCTGGGTGGCTCAGTGGGTTAATAAGCCTCTGCCTTTGGCTCAGGTCATGATTTCAGGGTCCTGGGATCGAGTCCCGCATCAGGCTCTCTGTTCAGTGGGGAGCCTGCCCCCCCCACCCCACCTGCCTGTCTGCCTACTTGTGATCTCTCTCTGTAAAATAAATTCTTAAAAAAAAAAGAAGAAGAAGAAGAAGAAGAAAAAGAAGCTGGAAAGAATTCAAATACATGGAGGCTAAAGAGCAACCAGGTTGACCTGGTTGAATGGGTAACCAGGAAATTAAAGAAGAATTTTAAAAACTCATGGAAATAAATGGAAATGAAAACACAACTGTTCAAAATATTTGGGATGCAGCAAAGGTCGTCCTGAGAGGAAAGCATATAGCAATACAAGCCTTTCTCAAGAAACACGAAAGATGTCAAATACACAACCTAACCCTACACCTAAAGGAGCTGGAGAAAGAACAGCAAAGAAAGCCTAAACCCAGCAGGAGAAGAGAAATAGTAAAGATCAGAGCAGAAATCAATGAAACAGAAACCCAAAGAACAGTAAAACAGACCAACGAAACCAGGAGCTGGTTCTTTGAAAGAATTAATAAGATTGATAAGCCCCTGGCCAGACTTAACAAAAAGAAAAGAGAAAGGACCCAAATTAATAAAATCATGAATGAAAGAGGACATATCACAACTACCACCAAAGAAATACAAATAATTATAAGAACATATTATGACCAACTATATGCCAACAAATTAGACAATCTGGAAGAAATGGAAGCATTCCTAGATACATACAAACTACCAAAAGTGAACCAGGAAGAAAAAAAAAAACCTGAACAGACCCATAACCAGCAAGGACAATGAAGCAGTAATCAAACATCTCCCAACAAACAAGAGCCAAGGGCCAGATGGCTTCCCTGGAGAATTCTACTAAACACTTAAAGAATTAATACAGATTCTTCTGAAACTGTTCCAAAAAACAGAAATAGAAGGAAAATGTCCAAACTCATTTTATGAAGCCAACACTACCTTGATCCCAAAATCAGACAAAGACCCCACCAAAAAGGGGAATTACAGATCAATATCCCTAATGAACACGGATGCAAAAATTCTCACCAAAAGACTATCCAAAAGGTTCCAACAGTACATTATAAGGATTATTCACCATTACCAATGAAGATTTATTGCTGGGCTGCAAGGTTGGTTCAACACTGACAAATCAATCAATGTGATACATTAATAAAAGAAAGAACAAGAACCATATGATATGCTCAATAGATGCAGAAAAAGCATTTGACAAAATACAGTATCCTTCCTTGATTAAAACTCTTCACAGTGGAGGGACAGTGGGTACATACCTCAATATCATCAAAGCAATTCATGAAAAATCCACACTGAATACCATTCATTCTCAATGGGGAAAAACTGAGATCTTTTCCCCTAAGGTCAGGAACATGGCAGGGCTGTCCACTATCACTACTGATATTCAACAAAGTACTAGAAGTCCTAGCCTCAGCAATCAGACAACAGTGAATTATTGGGACTTTATCAAGATCAAAAGCTTTTGCATAGCAAAGGAAACAGTCAACAAATCCAAAAGACAAGCCAATAGAATGGGAGAAGATACTTGCAAATGACATATCAGATAAAGGGCTAGTATTTAAGATCTATAAAGAACGTATCAAACTCAACACCCAAAGAACAAATAATCCAATCAAGAAATAGGAAGACATGAACAGACATTTCTGCAAAGAAGACATCCAAATGGCCAATAGACACATGAAAAACTGCTCAACATTACTCGGCATCAGGGAAATATACATCAAAACCTCAATGAGATAATGCCTCACACCAGTCAGAATGGCTACAATTAACAAGTCAGGAAATGACAGATGTTGGCGAGGATGTGGAGAAAGGGGGAACCCTCCTACACTGCTGGTGGGAATGCAAGCTGGTGCAGTCACTTTGGAAAACAGCATGGAGGTTCCTCAAAAAGTTGAAAATAGAGCTACACTACAACCCAGCAATCGCACTACTGGGTATTTACCCTAAAGATACAAAGGTAGCGATCCAAAGGGGCACGTGCCCCCAGGTGTTTAGAGCAGCAATGTCCACAATAGCTAAACTATGGAAAGAGCCTTGATGTCCATTGACAGATGAATGCAAAAAGAAGATATGACACACACACACACACACACACACACACACACACACACACACAGGAATATTATGCAGCCATCAAAAAATGAAATCTTGC
This sequence comes from Taxidea taxus jeffersonii, assembly GCA_003697995.1. NCBI lineage: Eukaryota > Metazoa > Chordata > Mammalia > Carnivora > Mustelidae > Taxidea > Taxidea taxus. The sequence continues at coordinate 77,417 of RCUC01124593.1, read as the reverse complement.
CATTTGCAACAACAAGGATAGAACTAGAAGGTATTATGCTAAAGCAAAATAAGTCAATCGGAGAAAGACAATTATCACATGATCTCACGTATATCAGGAATATGAGAAATAAGGCAGAAGATCACAGAGGAAGAGAGGGAAAAAATGAAACAAGACAAAACCAGAGAGGGAGACAAACCATAAGAGACTCAATCTCAGGAAACAAAGTGAGGGTTGCTGGAGGGGAGGAGGGTGGGGAGGATGGGGTGGCTGGGTGATGGACACTAGAGCGTATGAGCTAGTGAACTGTGTAAGACTGATGAATCACAGACCTGCACCCCTGAAACAAGTAATACATTATATGTTAATTAAAAAAATAATTAATTAAAAAATAAATAACAAAAGTGAAGTAATGTAATTCACATATATTTGTAGAGTTCAAATACACATTTGATTTCATTAAAGAATAACATAAATAAAAACAGGTAAGATGAGATCTAAATAAACACATAAATAATGACTAATTATCATAACAGCTAGACAAGATAAGTATAATCATTATCTCTATTTTATAAACGAAAAAACAGAGACATAAGGAGGTTAAAGTGATTTGCTGGTAAATGGTGGTGTCAGGATTTGAATCCAGGCTCCAGGGTCCATTTTTTCAATCACCATACTTAACTACATTTTTCAAACAAAACAAAGTACATGTGTTTATATAATTTATATCTACTACATTTACATCTAGTACAAATTTTACATCTAATACATCTAGTACATTTGCATATATTTATACTTCTGGAAATAGATTCAGTAAGTTGTCTACTACCTAGTGTGTTCTTTTTCCTTCAGACATTAACAAGAATGCAAAACATCAGTTACTGATAAATTACTAACCATTTTCCTATTAGATATTTTAAAAAGTAAATATCTACTGTTTAAAATATTTACAATATATGGCAATACTCTGCCTCTGACATATGACTGCCATTTTGAAATAACCACTGTATAAAAGCATATTACAATAAAAATATATGCACACATACATAGGAATACTTTTTTTGTAGTTTACTTTTTACACTTTTTAAATTGTGCTAATTAGCCAACATACAGTACATCATTAGTTTTTGATGTAGTGTTCAACTACTTTCTTAAAAAGAAACTGTACCATTAAAAATTACACCAGATACTGAAATATTATGCAAGAACTTTGAAATAATAATTACATACCTAATTTTCCCCTGTTCTGTCAAGTCTCCATCACTATGCAATATTGTAGTTAGCAATCTTAAGGTAGACGTTCCTGATTTACTGTGATTATTTTTCATTCCAAGAAGCCATCGAACCATCATTTTAATAGCCTGAATCTATTTAAAAGACAAATTGACAAATATAACATTACTACATTTTAAAGAAATTCTGTATCAACCTTAAATAAAATGAAATGGTTTTAATGGATGCTTTTTAAGAAAAGTAAAGGAAAAAACAATCATTCTTTTCTCTATATATCAAGATAACTGAATGTCTTAAAGATGTTTTCCCTCCCACCCAGGCAATTGACAAAGGAATGATTTAACTAAAGACTGGTTCTTTTTGTTTTTTTAATGCTTCCCCATCATAAACTCTGTTCTTTAGAACCCACAGTAAAATGTTAACTTCCCTAGTCAGAAAACTTAACTTCCCAACTGCAAATTATATTCCATTTTTGTGCTATATTTTATAATTATGAAGTACTTAAAGTTAAGTACTTCAAACCCTGTTATTGCCTCTAATGTTTCTAACAAACCTTTTTTGATGGGTGCATATTACCTCTTTTTCACATATTATCTTAGCTTTCAACAGATCTATGTCTTAGCAGCTAAGTGGGTCTTGAACAGTGTCTTGTGGTAGACACTCTCAGATCCCTTTTCTGGGCCATTTATTAAGCATAAGCTTAACTGCAGGAAGCCTGCCTTCTAGTCCAGAGTTGCCTGACCTACACAAAACTGCTGCTTGACACCAATGCTGAGTGTCAAGCAGCAGTTGACACTGACTTGACAGGTTTATACTGGAACTCAGAAGTATCAAGCATCATTCCATCAGCTACTCTATAGGTCTGCAGAAACAGTATTAGCATCCGAAGCCAGAATAACATAACAAAGTAGTTCCTAATATAAAATATAAACCAGTACACACATATATACATGACTGGATTTTAAGAAACTTCAACTAGAAAAACAGTATTTAATATATTTGTTCCCAGCCTACACACCTTGGACAGTGGATTGAGATGAGGTCTACATGACAGACTATAGATCATTTTACTAAATCAATACTCTCTACACTAGTGATAAGCAGTCTTTTAACTATTACTTCTAATTAAAGGACTAACAGGTTGAACTTTTTAAAAACTCAAAATAAAAGTTTTATCAAATCTCATGGAAAAGATAGTCTTAAAACCTGGATGATCATTTTTACTTAACAGGAGAATGTACACAAGAAAACCGGCAACATCTTTCGCCCTTAAAATGCTGATACTAAGAAGCAGCAACATGGAGGCAGTTTCAAACAGTTTTTTTTTTCCCCCCAAATCAGATTATGTGCAGCTGCCCATAGGGCCTCAGGTTTCTCATTATTGCCTTATACTCTCAGAGCAGTTGGGATGATGTCATACAATAAATATAAAAACTCGGGTGATTTTAATAGCCATATCTTTACAACAGGAATATAAATTTTAACACTTTAATGATAATACAATCTGGTGGATATATTGATATATTAAAATAAATAGATCTATGCATATCACTCACTTTAACCATTGTTTCAGGAGAAACTTCTTCATCTGGAACCCAAAGCTTAGTTGTCTTTTTTCCTGGGAGCTAAACAAAAATGAAGGACTTTAAAAAATTAAATTAGAATTTTCATGTTTAATTAATATTTAGCGAATGAATGAAATCTTTACCTTCTACAGTGACAGTCATTACAAATGACTAAAATACCTCATCTATTTTACAAAAAGGTTGAAAGACTTAATCTTCACTAGTACCCACATAAAGCGCTTACATATCCATCAACAATTGGTTCTTTCCAGGTGTGAGGTAGGACTGACTTTAACCTCTTACATATACTTCCTTACTAGCCTTTGAGACTAATGATTCAATTATTTAAGGCAGCTGGCAAGGAGCAACATAAAAATCAATACAGCAAAAAAGCATAGTTCTTAAACAAGGGAAAGGGTATATACAAAAAATCCTGAGCAGAAAGCAGAAGAAAAATTAGAAAGGTTTGCAGTTGACTGTAAGAAAAGAGATGCATTAGTATCTTTGTACCTAAATCCCACCAAAATGGCAACATACACACACACACACACACACACAGAGCAGGGCTGGAAAACAAAAAGGGTCAAAAAGAAGGCCAGAACCTTTAGAATAATTTTAAAAATGCAAAATATACAGTAAAAATATTAACAAGGCTAGATTCATATCTCCATAAAAAGCACAGAACGGAAACATTTTCCAAAAAAGTTAGATTTTTTTTTTCAGCACAATCCCAGAATAATCCTGAGATAATAGAGCGCAGGTATTTCAAGATGTGTATTTACAGCGGCAGCCAGGAAATTAAAACAAGGTGACAAAAGAGCCACACTCAATCTTGGAACACTGGAGATCCAGTGTACCGCCAGGTGAAAGGAGCGACTTCCAAAAGCAGCTTGGGAAACAAATCAAATAGCAGCTCAGGTAACCCTCTGGCAACAGGACAGGTAGCTCCAACATCCGAAAGGCAAAGTCATCAAACACACACAGTTTAGGATGCATTTCCATTGAGAAGTGCCTTTCAAGTAAAAAGTGGAAATAATGAAAAAACAATCATTTTAGAAACGTTCTGATGAAATTTCTGAACCAAGAATATTAAAAAGATCCTCAAAGATTCTATGGGGGAACCTTCCAAAAAAGAAGCAAGAATCAGATCAACTTCAGACTTCTCAGCTACAAGACACGATGCCAAAAAACAATATTCTGGATTTTCTGCAGCCAAGTACCCTGAAACACAGGATTCTAGTACTCAAAAATAAGGGAAAAAAATATTTTTAGCAAGCTAGGACAGAGAGAAAGTCTCTGAATTATAAGCCATTTTGGAAGAATTATTCAAAGATATACTCCACTAAAATATTTAATTCATAAGAAAAAATTCAAATAGTATATATTATTACAAAATAGAAAGCTATTATAAATAAAACCAACAGACTATCAAATGGTTCAAAGATAATATAAAACCAAAACAGATGCAACAAAACCAAAGACAGAGAAAATCTAAAAATAATAGGATGAAACACTATACTAGTCAAGATAATAAAAAACATGAAATGGGCTATGGATTTAATTGGGATACTGGTATAAACAGGATATTGAAGTATTTTTTAAAATCTTATTCTACAGTAAGTTATAAAATTAATGAACATTTGGACAACCAGCAGAACAGTATCAAAATAAATCAAAACAAAAGTGATTAAAAAAAAAAAAAAAGAGATTGAAAACTTCACCGCCACAGAAGACTTGAATATACCACTTTGAAAAAAAACTGGTAGATGAAGTTAAGATGAAAAATGATAAGCAGAGGAAGCACATATAGAAATGTAAGGAAATTAATATATAGATAAAATATTCATGGATTAGAAAATAATCAAAGCTAGAATTCTTTTAAAAAAAGATTTTGGAGTGAGAGAGAGAGAGCACACATGTATGTATGTGTATAAGGCAGGGGGAGAGGGAGATGGAGAGAGAATCTCAAGCAGACTGACACCTTGAGCACAGCTTGATGTGGGACTCAACCCCACGACCTTGAGATCATGACCTGAGCAGAAACCAAGAGTTGGAAACTCAATCAACTGCATCACCCAGTTTTGAAAGAAGATGAAAATTATAAAATAATTCTCCAAATCAACCAACAAACATAAAATGTAATTTTATGTTTATGTTTCAAAGTACCTAACAAAGTTGTTCAAGAAAAATTTTTCTAATTTTCTTTACAAAGAATAATGCAAAACTTTCATGGAAGACATCTTGTAGATGAACAAACAAAGCAGTGGTAAAGAATAGATGCTATACACCCTATGACAGGTAAAAATAAGAGGACTGAAAGAAAGAAAGGTTACTCAGTAAGTTTTGATGGGAAATTTGGTTGTCCTATGGGAAGTAAAAAGAAATGAAATCCTTAAATCATAGCACACAAACAAACAAATCAATTCCAGATGGATTAAATTTTTTAAGTGTGAAAAGAAAATCTCAAGACTTTCAGAACATATGGGAGACTATTTTTATGACACTAGACGAGGGAAGGATTTCTTTAGGATGTAAAAAGCACTAACTACAAAAGATTGATAAATTTAGCTATATTAAAATTAATAATTTTTGTTCAAAGGACACCATAAATGAAAAGGACACACCATAAATGAGAGTTTATGCATTTTTATGAAGATATTGCAACATATACCTGAAAAAGTATTAATGTGTATAAAGATTACCTATGAGAAAAAGACAAAAAGCCTGGGGAAAAAAGGCAAAAGACCTCAAAAGAAATTTCAGAAAGAGGCAACATGAATGATGACTAGACATAAAAACTTAATTAGTAACCAGGGAAATGCAAATTAAGACCATAATGAGACACTATTTTCCAACTTTTAGATGGGCAAAAATGAAAAGATCTGACTTTAATGGGTATAATATACTGCTAATAAAAAATAAGTTTAACAATGATTTTGAAAAGTAATTTGGGAATAAACTGAAAAGTTAAATGTGTGTACACATTGTTATTCATCATTTTCACTTGTATAAATACAACCTAGAGGAATTCTTGCTCATATGCATCATGCAGCCTCTCTAAGAACATTCACAGGAACACTGCTCCAAAAAGTAAAGAAATGGAAATATTTCAAATGTCCACTAAGAGAATAAATATAAGAAATTTCACACAGTGTTAATATAATTAACAGTAATGAATCACGTACAGCTAGATGTAGTAACAAGGGAAGGTTATTCAAAGAAACAAACGTGTAATGATAAAGGCAAGTCAGCCAAGAATACATATGGTATAACTCATAAACCTCAAGAATAAGCAAAACTAAACCAAGTATGTTATTCAGAGACATACACGTGCCAAAATGGTGTTTTGTTCTTGTTAGGGAATAGTAAACCCCAATTCAAGACAGCAGTTGCCTGGGGCAGAGAAGAAACAAAAAGAAAAGTCTGGAGAGTAATAAACCAGGAACTAACAGTTCACAAATGTTCACTGTATTATTATAAAACAAGTTACACAAATGTTAAGTATATATTCCTTTGTACACATCAAATATCACATTAAAATAAGACAAATTAGTGGGTTAATAGAGGTGAAAGTTCTGTTCTGACAAGAGCTGATTAGGTTTCTTTTGAACCTACCTTCCATGGAATAAATGGAAAGGCTGGATAAAAGATCTTTTTAAAAATCAGTCCGAAGGTGATAAAAGAGCTACCAAAGCAGTGAGAATTTGCCGGGCAAAGTTTCAAAAGAGGAATGAAATCAAGATGAGTCTGGCCCTAGGACTGCTTTTCTCATACAAATAACTGAAAGTGAAAGAGACTTAACAGGTTGAACAACATCTGCCTCACTGTCACAGAGCAGGAAGGAAAAAAATTGGAATTCTGGGTCCAATAAAGAACAGAGTCCCTGTTAAACACCTCAGAGTTCTGGGTGGCTCCCTAACAAATATACCCTACACATAAAGGTAACCAGAAAAACAATCAGCCTGTCAAAAACTGAAGCCCAGTTTCCAGTTAGTGCACTCTTGCCTGGACCAAACTGATCTGACAATAGCTCAACTACCTGTCAGAAGGAAAATTAAGTCACCTCCAGAAGAATTACAAAATCATTTAGGGCCTCAATTATCTGAATATTTTTCACAAAGTCTACCATGCAATCAAAGTAACATGCATGTAAGAAAAGATGTGACCAAAAAATAAGAGAAAAATCCAGACAAGACAAAGAGCCACAGGAGGTCTAGAAATTAAGGCTGATATAAACTTCAACATAATTAAAGAAGTTCAACAATTAAATGACAAGACACAGAATTCTGGCAGGGAATCAAAAGCTATATTAAATACTACAAAGAAATTATAAAATTGAAATATAAAATAAGTGCAATTAAGAATTCAGTGCATGGGTTTAACATAGGATTAGACAAATCTGTAGAGTGAATTAGTAAGCTCAAATGCAGGTCAGAAGAAAACAAAATGATGAATAGGGTGGAAAGCACATAAAGGTGTCAAACAGCTGGATCACAGCCAAAGAAATTGTATGTTTTTAAGTGTATAGTTAGAACTGCAGTAAGAAAGAGAATATGATACAAAACTTATTCAGAACTTTTACAAGACTTCAAAGCTGTACATTCAAGAAGAACTACAAGCGAAAAGCACAGACACATCATCGTGAAACTGGGACCAATGCAAAACAGAAAAGATTAAAAGCATTCAAGGCAAAAGGAAAACCTTCAAAGGAACTCAGACTGTCAGCCGATTTCAAGAGCAAAGGTAAGGAAATGGAAGATGTATAATATTTTTAAATTACTGAGGGGAGGAAATATACCAGGCTAGAATTCTAAACCTGAAGAAAATATCCTTTAAAAAATCAAGGCAAAAACAAGACATTTTCAAGCAAATAAAAACCGAGAGACTGCATTAGCAGTAATCCACACTAAAATACTTATTTTAATTCTTCAAGTATAAAGAAAATCATCACGTAGACAAAAAGGAATGAAAAAATAAGAGAAATGGAAAAGATGTTGGTAAATCTAAATAAACATTAACTGTAGAAAATATAATAGTGATGGTCCTGTGTGAACAAAAGCACAAAAAGCATCAGGAAATAAAGAGAATTAAAGTATGCTAAGGTTCCTACAATACTGAATCTGTTGTCCTGTTTAAAACAGACTAATCGATACTGGCCTTCAGAACTCAAGGGAGAATGCTGTATCCTCTAGGACAACTACTAAAAGAATAGAAAAATGTTAAAACCAAGTCACTAAAGAGGGAAACTGAATAAAAATATTTAATCAAAAACAAGGGAAGAGGGGCGCTTGGGCCGCTCAGTGGGTTAAGCCTCTGTCTTCGGCTCGGGCCATGATCTCAGCGTCCTGGGATCAAGCCCCACATCGGGTTCTCTGCTCAGCCTTTGCCTGCCTCTCTGCCTAATTGTGATCTCTGTCAAATAAATAAATAAAATCTTTTAAAAAAACAAACAAGGAAAGAAAGAAAAATAAAATGAATACAGAACTGACAGAATAAACTGAAAATAAAAACCAGATAGTGAATTAACTCAAACCACTATTTACATTACATGTAAACAGACTATTATAAATAAAAGACAAAGTTGAAAGAATGTACGCCAGAACTACGTTCAGTGCAGTGTCATATATATGCCATTTAGATGAAGTTTTCAAGTACTTTATTGGGTACTATTAGTCCATCCACCCCTCTAAGAATGAGAAGAAGACAAAAATGTCCACTATCACCACTTCTATTGTTTTGAAGATCCTGCCCAAGGCATGAGGAAGAAAAAAATAAATAAATAAAAGGCACTAAAAATGGAAAAAAGAAAAAAAAGCCGTCTTTATGAACAAATGACATGACTGTGAAAAAAAGAGAAAATCCCCCAAATGGAAAAACTAACTAGTAGAATTAAAAACGGCCTTTAACAAGATTCTAGGATAAAAGTCAATATAAAAATGAAATGACTTCATATCCATATGCCAACAAAATGCAGTTAGAAAATAAATATTAAAAACTTATTTATAACAGCATCAAGCAAAATAATATAGCTAGGAACATATTTAAGAAAGCTAAGACATCTACACAGAAACTTAGAAACATTACCCAGGGAAATCAAAGACTAAGACATATTAAATCTTCATGAAAAGCTCAGGATTATGAGCTCAGGATTATAATACCATGTTCACAGAGTGAAAGGTGGTATTATAATGATGATGACTAAAATTTATAATTCAACACCAACCCTATCAAAATTCCAGCCAGGTATATATAGTATGTTGGGTTAGAGTGGTACAAGGAGAAGTGACAAACTGATTCTAAAATGCAGACAGAAACAAAACAAAATAAAACAATTTAGATAGAAATGCAAAAAGCTAACAATAGCCAAAATAATCCTGAAAAAGATGATGATAATGATGATGATGAAGCAGCAGTAATAGCAGCAACAGCAGCAGTTGTCACTGAAGGCATCTTTAAGGCTTAAGCTACTAGATATCAAAACCTGTCAAAGAACTCTTGAGAAAGAACAACAAAGCCGGACATATCAGATTCCCAGATTTTAAACTATACTAAAAAACTACAGTTATCTATGGACATTGGGGAGGGTATTGCTATCGTGAGTGCTGTGAACTGTGTAAACCTGGCGATTCACAGACCTGTACCCCTGGGGCTATTAATACATTATATGTTTATTAAAAAATTTAAAAAAACTACAGTTATCAAAGCAGTATGGTACTGGCATGAAAACAGACACAGAGATCAACAAAATAGAACAGGGAGCCCAGATATAAACCCATATACATGTGGCCAATTCATCTATGACACAGGAGGCAAGAATATACAATGGAGAAAGGACAGTCTCTTCAATAAAGAGTATTGGGAAAACTGGACAGCTACATGCAAAAGAATGAAACTGGACCACAACCTTACACCACACACAAAAACAAATTCAAAAGGGAAAAAGATTTGGATATAAGACCTGAAATCATAAAACTTCTAGAAAACATAAGTAAAGCTTCTAGAAAACACAAGTCTTTGACATCAGTCTTAGCAATGTTTTTGGAAAGGTCTCCCCTGGCAAGGGCAACCAACACTAAAATAAACAAATGGACTATTATCAAACAAAAAATCTTTTCCACAACAAAGGAATCAACAAAAAGAAATGGCAACATACTGAATGGGAGAAGATATTTGCAAATCATACATCAGATAAGGGGTTAATATCCAAAATATATAAAGAACTTATATAACTTGATAGCAAAAAACACAACTCAGTTAAATAATGGGCAGAGGAGGTGCCTGGGTGGCTCAGTCAGTTAAGCGTCTGCCTTGGCTTCAGGTCATGATCCCGGAGTCCCGGGATAGAATCCCACCCTGGGCTCTCTGCTCAGTGTGGAGTCTGCTTCTCCCTCTGACCCTTCCCCCTCTTGTACTTTCTCTCTCACTCTCTCTCAAATAAATAAATAAAATCTTTTTAAAAAAATGTTAAAAAAAATAAATAATGGGTAGAGGACTTGAATAACCAATTTTTCCAAAGACACACAGATGGCCTACAGGCACATGAGAGGCTCAACATCACTAATTGCCAATGAAATGCAAATCAAAACCACAATGAGCTATAACCTCACACCTATCAGACTGACTAGTATCAAAGATACATTGAATAGACTGGTAGGTGCCAGAGGCAGGGGTAGGTGGGCAAGATGGCTGGATAGGGTCAAAGGTACAAAATTCCAGTTATAAAATAGGTAAGTCATGGAATGGGATGTATAGCATGGTGACTACAGTCATTGTGTATTTGGTAAGTTGCCAAGAGAGTAAATCCTTAAATTAGATTTTCCACAGGGGGAAAAAAAATTTATAACTGTGTGGGGATGGATATTAACTAGACTTACTGTGGTAATCGTTTCACTATATATAAAATATTGAATCATTATATTATACACATCAAACTAATATAACGTTATGACTCAGTCAGTCAGGCATCAGCTTGGGTGGTGATCCCAAGATCCTAGGATTGAGTCCCACACAGGGCTCCTTGCTCTGTGGGGAGCCTGCTTCCCCCTCTGCCTGCCATTTCCCCTGCTTGTGCACTCTCTCTCTCTCTGTGACAAGTAAATGAATAAAATATTTTTAAATGTTATGTGCCAATTTTATCTCAATAAAAAAGATTAAAGGACAACTTAAAAGACAACCTACAGAATGGAAGAAAATATATGCAAACCATGTATCTGACAAGAGACTTGTATCCAGAATATATAAAGAACTATTACCACTCAACAAAAACACAACCGTAAAAAATGAGCAAAGGACTTGTATAGTCTTTGCTCCAAAAAAGATATAAAAATAGCAAACAAGTACATCAAAAGATGCTCATCATCATTACAGAAATGCAAATCAAAACCACAAGGAGATACCACTTCATGCTCGCTAGAATGGCTGTATCAAATTAACAGAAAATAAGTTGGCAAGGATGAGGAGAAATTAGAACTTTCATACACTGCTGGTAGGAAGGTAAGATGGTATAGCCTCTGTGGAACAATTTGTCAGTTCCTCAAAAAGTTAAACATAGAATTACCATATAATCCAGCAAAGGTATATACCTAGGATTATACCTAAAGAACTAAACACAGGTATTCAAACAAATACTCAAACACAAAATTCATAGCAGCACTTTTCACAATATTCATAAGGTAGAAACAACCCAAATGTCAATCAATGAATGAATGGATAAACAAATTGTGATAAATATGTACAAAAGAATATTATTCAGCCATAAAATGGAATGAAATACTGATACATGGTACAATGTGGATGAACCTCAAAAATTTATGTAAGTGACAGAAGAGTGACACAGAAAGTCACATATTGTATGATTCCATTTATAAGAAATATTCAGAATAGTTAAATCCATTAAGACAGACAGGAGAATGATGGTTGCTCAGCCTGGGGGAAATGAGGTATAACTGCTTAATGAAAATGATCTGGAACTAGATAGAGGTGGTGGTCACAAAAACTGTGAATGTACTAAAATGTGACTAAATTGTATACATTAAAATGATTGTTTTTATGTTATGTGAATTTCACCTCAATTTAAAAAAAAAATTGCAGCACAGGGAAGACAGTCTTTTCAATAAATGGTGGGGTCAGATGGAAATAAAATAATGAATCCTGACATTTACCACATACCACATACAAAAATCAATCCTAAATAGATTATATAGCTAAACGTGAAAGTAAATAAACAAAGCATCTAGAGCAACACTGTCTAACAGAACTTCAAGATGGTGGAAATGTTCTGCACTGTCCAACACTAGCAATATGTGGCTAGGGAGCACCTGAAATGTGTGAATACATTTACAGTTATATTTAGTTCAAATTTAAACAGCTACATGTGGTTAGAGGCTTGTGTATTACCATACTTCTAGAAAATAATATAGGGACTACTTTCACAACCTTGGGGTAGGTAAAAAAGACAAGGTTAGTACTAACTTTAAAAAAAATGGGCTTTGTTAAAACTAAGAACTTCCTTTTTTAAATTTTTACTAAGATTTTATTTATTTGAGAGCACATAAGCAGGGAGGGGGGGGCAGAAGGAAAAGGAAGAGCAGGCTTCCTGTTGAAGAGGGAGCCCAATACAGAACTCGATCCCAGGACCCTTAGATCATGACCTGAGCTGAAGGCAAAGATCTTAACCGAATGAGCCACCGAGGAGCCCAAATTAAGAACTTCTGTTCATCAAAAAACACCATTAAAAGAGAGAACAAATTACAATGTGGGAAAAGGTATCTGCTAAACATACTGCCAACAGGATACATAAGGGACTCTTAAGAGTGAATAAAACAAACAAAAAAAAAAGAGTGAATAAAACAGAGACTGACAATTTAAAAGAAAAATGTGAAGAGGCTTGAGCAGACAGTTGTGCCTAAGGGCATACTATTCATTACACATTCACATAATAGCTAAAAAGTTAAAGACTGGCATATCTAGTTCACTCAAGGAAATGGTACATCTAGAACTCTCATTCAGCACATATAAGAATGTTAACTGGGGGACGCGTGGGTGACTCAATTGGTTAAGCAGCTGCCTTCCGCTCAGGTCATGATCCCAGCATCCTGGGATCGAGTCCCACATCGGGCTCCTTGCTTGGCAGGGAGCCTGCTTCTCCCTCTGCCTCTGCCTGCCACTCTGTCTGCCTGTGCTCTCTCTCTCTCTAACAAATAAATAAATAAAATCTTAAAAAAAAAAAAAAAAAAAGAATGGTAACTGGTATAATCACTTTGAAAAATAATTTGGCAAGAAAAGAAAAAAGGGAGGGAGGGTGGGAGGGAGAAGAAAAGAAAGAAAAACAATTTGGCAAAATGTACTAAAACAACTCATACAGGGGTGCCTGGGTAGCTTAACCGGTTGAGTATTTGACTCTTGGTATTGACGCAGGTCATGATCTCAGGGTTGTGAGATGGAGCCCTGTATTGGGCTTCTCAATCAGCAGGGAGTCTGCCTGAGATTCTCGCCATCTCCTTCCCCTCCTCCCCCTTCCCTAACTCATGCTTGGGCGTGTACGCCCTCTCTCTCTAAAATAAATAAATAAATCTTTAAAAGAAAAATAAAACAACTTATACATACTCCAAGATACAACAATTACATTACAACAAAAATGTATATATTAACGCACAAAATGATACATAAAAGAGTATTTGTTAACAACAGCAGGCATTTAACATCAGAAATAACCTAAATGTCTAGCAACAGAACAGATTCATGGCTATACATATGAACAATGGAATACTAGACAGCAACAAAAGTATAGCAGCCACTACTGCTATACACAACAGGATGGATTTATCTCACAATGGAGAATAAACTGGGAATAAATAAATAAATAAAATATAAGCAATATTATATATTATATTTTATATACATTTATATCATTTTATATTAAACATATATGCTTATATTATAAATAAAATATATAAATATACATTTATATATAAATATACATATTTTGTATACATGAATATGTATATTTATATATAAATATGTAATATATAATTAAAAATAAACATAAAATATTTAAAAATAAATAAAAATGGGAGAATGGAAGGGATAATAACAAGAAAAAGACACGGGGGCTTTGGGGTTGATAATATTCTATTTCTTTACCTGGATTGTCAGTTGGTCAAAAATCTTAACTTTGTGGTAAATCAATGAACCATACCCTAAAAAAGTGTATATTTTTCTGATCCATTTTATCTCAACAAAATTTTTTCATTAAAGAAAATAAAACACAGTAAGGATACAGAAAACTTTAAACACGTGATTAGCATACATGACCTAAAGAACATGAAATACTGTACTTAGGGGAAGAAAAGTGAGAGACACAGCTAAAGAACACAGCCACAGCCACAGACAATGGTAATTAACACAGAAGCTACATGTCTTCAAATTACAGGGCCCTAATCAACTAATGTTAAACAGCCACAAATCATTAGACAGCTAATACATACAATTATCTTGACTATTATCCCCATAAACTATTTTCCATAACAAAGTTGTTTAAAAGTATTAATAGTATTAAAATAAATTAATACAAGAATGACAGATATGAAACATGTAGTAATACAGCTATACACTGCAAGAATTATAACTATATTTTAAGAGGAGAAACTTTATCTTATACTTCTTTTAATTCTCCAAAGAACTCAGTATAGTGCTGAGCACACTACAGACACAAAACTGATAGTTATATATGTGTCCGCACATGCACATTTAAGTGTGGGTTTGTGTGAATACACATAAATATGCACAGACATACATACAACCCCACGTGACTGTAAGGCATCAGTTCTTCCACATCCAAATAAGCACTGCCCCAAAGACAAACGGAAGACAGACAAAATCACTATTTCTTTCCTAATGTTTTCTCCCAATCTCTTCTAATTCTCTACTATATGAAGGGAAAGAAACAACTATCATCATGACAACCATACTGTGAACTAACTAGCTTGTCAGTCTTCACATTTTTTATGATAGATGTCATTATTAAAGTTGACTTTGTACAAGTAAATGACATTTACTTTTATAATGTATACTGTAAAGATGAAAAAAAACCAAATGATATTTTGTATTTATCCAGGAATGCACTGCAGGTTACATGCCTATGCTCAACTACAGAGATGTTTCAATGTTGTTTTAGTTCTAATGGAGGTAACAGCATGTTAAAAAAGACAGGAAAACCTAAAAGAAGGCAGGTAAATGGAAGTGTTATTTCCATCACTTCACTTCTCTCTTTGTTGAATAAAAAACTTTAGAAGATAACACTGTGAAGAACACAAGTCTAAATAATATCAATTACCCGATCATTCATGAGAAGATCTTTCACAATGAAAGTAGCTACCAAGGACTTCAAAGGAGCAGCAAATTGATCAGGTGCAAGGAGAGCAATGTGCCCAATAGTAACCAACGGTGTTATGAGATGTTCCAGGTTGCTTGGATCTAGGCTCTTATGCAGAGGCTGAAAATGAGAAAAGGAAAACACATTCAACTCTATGAATATGCAAATAAACTATTCACATATTTCATGTTCAAATAACAAAAAAAAATTACAAAAGTTTCTTAAGCTTACATTTAAACTCCTAAAGGTTATCAATGTCTAAAAGGCATCATATTTAAATATTGTCAGTTTTTACCCAAGTTCGTATCTTAGCAGTAGATTAAAAAAAATATTCAGCATGGAGAATCGTATTACGTATATTTTATGACTACGTACATGAATATGGGAGACTGCTAGGGCTCACCAATATCCACTTTTGTTCTACTTCCTGGGCAAAAGGACACCTATACATACACACAGCGTCCTCTGCAGCTGTATGAGAATATGTGAATAAGCTCTGGTTAACAGACTGTCAATACAAGTGAGGTACGCATGCCCGCACTGAGGCAAGTAGAAGTGTATCTTCTCTGTATTCTCTCTCTTTACTCACTGACAGGCTTAATACCAAAGGATCCAGTGGGACTTAAAGAGAAGCCAAGCGTCAAAAAAAATTCTATGTGCCTAAATCACTGATTAGAATGCAATCCAAACACCCAAGGGGACTTTTTCTTCAGGAGACAGAAATAAGCTTTTATTATACAGAGTCACATGCATTCTTATGGATTTTTGTAGCATCAAATATTAAGTACCATAACTAATGAAATTTTTATTATTCTGATAGAAAACCCAATCATTAATACACATTTTGCCATGACAAAAGAATGAGACTCTTCATATACCCATATAGAATAATATCTAAAATGAAATATTACATTTTTAAAATAGAGAAGTCAGAAGAGTGACTATAGTATATTATCACTGGCATAAGCAAAGAGGGAAAGGGACAAAATGTATGTGTTTGTGAGAGTGTGTGTGTGTGTGCGCGCACACACATACATATGTGTATTATGTTACTTCCAGGTGAATAAATACTGTCCAAAAAAGTATATTAGAAACTGGTAACAGATTACCTCTGGAAATAAGAACTGGGTGGCTAGGGACACAGGGCTGAGGTAGAGGAGAAAACTTACTATTTTACTATTTGGATTTGTTTTGTGTGTTTTCATTTGGAAGCAAGTAAATACATTATTAAAAATTTTAGTGACACTTTTAATAGAGTCAATGCTGTCCTCCCATACCGAACACCAAGAATTCTAGGCTTGATAAACAATACTAAATTGTTCTTCCCCAACATCTTAGGGTAATGTGAGGCTTCATTTAGTCAAAAGCATATTTAAATGAGTTTGCTTCTTGCTATTCTTGACTTCCCTCAATGCCAGCTTGTTTAGATTATGAATAAAAATATGACCATGTCGTTTTTTTCAATAGTGAGTGTGACAATTTTACACAATAAGGTAATAAAGTCATTTCTGGAAAAGCAGTATTAATAGTCAGACCCTGGATGAATAGTAATCTCATGAAGGCCAGACAGATCTATAAAATCTTTTCTCAGAAAGCTAGTAAACCTATGTATTATAGCGAAGGGTATCAGATTAGGTTATGGTAAAGATAAAACGAAATATCAGATATATAATATCAAAATGAAAATAAAAGTACCCTACAAATTCAAGTTATTATCAGCATTATCCTACTCCCTTATCACCACTGAAAGGACCTGAAAGAAGATTAATCAAGAAACAAAAGCTTTCTAAATCAACACGAATTCATTAAAGTCATTCTGATATACAAAAACAGACCATAAAAAATATCTCCATCCCACAATGCACAAAATTTAAGATAAATTATTTGCTACATACAGCAAGATGTTATATGATAAAGACAACTACTTTTCTTCCTTGTTCAGGTCTTTAGCATAATACATGAAAATATGAAAAAGTTAGCATAAATGTTCTAAAACAGTAGCTTCAGCATAATTTCCAAACTGTTTTGATTTCACTCAAGACTACTGAACTAAATTATAAGTTTGGATTTTATGTAACAATGCTAAATATCTAATAAGAATACTAAAGATAGCTCCAGATTACAATAGATTAAAAAATGCAATGCTTAAAAGGCATAATAGTAATTTAAAGGGTAGAAAAAATAATATGAAATATGTATTTAAAAAACAATTTACTCTGATATAAAATCAGGTCAGTAGTTACTTAAGTATAAATTCATTTGTGTTTTATATACCAATTATTTGTCCTATCCTATACCAATTCATATTGACAAAGTTCCACATACTTCAGCAGTATCTCATAAACAGAACTTTAATTTTCAAACCTGTAAACTGACAGAACCATCTTTTAACTGACAGAATCATCTACTATTATCAATACATACAATTTTTATGTAATTATTTATTACCAAAAAAATAGTTTCCTAATCTTAAATGTATGTCAAAAAATATTATATAATTGTTTGATTTCTGTACTTGTTAGTACTAAACATCTGAATAATCAGATATTGTCATATTTTAACCACTCATCAAAACTGATTATACTGATTCAAATTCTGAAAACACATTATAAAATGATACATCTCTAAATGTCAACATTCTATAAAATCATTAATATGTGTTTTTTAACCACAAATTATTAAACAATTTTTTTTCTTTTTACCTCAAATATCTGTGCAAACTGGGTCTCTTTACTAGAAAATATCGCATGGATACAATGAATGGCGTATTTGGCTTGGCGGGGGGGTCCTTTTTTAGATTTGTGATGTAAAACAGGAAGCAAAGCTCTAAAAAATATATATAAAGAAAAACAATAAACCAGAAAAATCAGCAAGACTCCATTAGATACTTTACCATTCGTATTTTTTTAGTTAATGTCTTTTAAGAACAAAAACATCTACCTGAACTCCTTTTTTTGATGTTTTCGTATTTTTATTTATTTATTTATTTTAATTTAAGCTTTTTTTATTTAAACATATAATGTAACCCCACCACCCTCCCCCAACCCCTCTCCCCCCAGACCCCCCTCAATTTGTTTTATGACATTAAGAGTCTCTTTTGGTTTGTCTCCCTCCCGATCCCATCTTGTTTCATTTTTTCTTTTCCTACCACCTTAACCCCCATCTCCATTGCATCTCCACTTCCTCATATCAGGGAGATCATGTGATAGTTGTCTTTCTCCAGTTGACTTATTTCGCTAAGCATAATACGCTCTAGTTCCATCCATGTCGTCGCAAATGGTAAGATTTCATTTATTTTGATGGCTGTATAGTATTCCATTGTATATATATATACCACTTCTTCTTTATCCATTCATCTGTTGATGGACATCTAGGTTCTTTCCATAACTTGGCTATTGTGGACATTGCTGCTATAAACATTTGGGTACATGTGCCCCTTTGGATCACTACGTTTGTATCTTTAGGGTAAATACCCAGTAGTGCAATTGCTGGGTCATAAGGTAGCTCTATTTTCAATTTTTTGAGGAACCTCCATGCTGTTTTCCAGAGTGGTTGCACCAGCTTGCATTCCCACCAACAGTGTAGGAGGGTTCCTCTTTCTCCACATCCTCGCCAGCATCTGTCATTTCCTGACTTGCTGAACTCCTTTTCAATTGTTCTAATTCTGCTTCATAAATGGCTACATTAAAAATATCATCCAAATAAAAGGTTTTTCCCCCCTCTTTTTTACTTAACAATTCTAAATAGAAACATGCATGGCAACCCATTTTTCTTAATTTCAATCCCATTAGCCTTTTTCATTCTCACTGCTATCACTCCAGCTAAGCTGCTGCCACCTTATATATAAGACCACTATAATGGGACCTAAACTGTTTCTCAAGTCTCTTCCTTCTCTGCTTCATACCAGCACAACCTACATAAGAAGGGAAATCTGATTATAAAGCCTATACAAATTAAGTGTTTACTATGTTATCAAGCACTATTAAAAATCCCAAATGCTTGCCGCTTTCAGGCTACCAGCATATTAGGGACAAGACAAACAATAATACATAAATTAGCAAAATATGTGTTATGTCAAATTATGGTAACTGCTGTGGAAGAAAAAAAAAAAGAAAAGAAAAAGGGAACAGAATAGGGAGTGGGGAGTGGTGCGTGAGTATTACAATTTGAAAGAAGGTGATTACAGAAGACCTTTCCGATAAAATAACACTTGAGCAGAGTTCTGAGGGAAGTAAGGAGTAAGTCATATAACTACCTGGAAGAACAAGTAGGTATGGTATCATACTACGCAAAAACTTAGAATGAATACTGAATACAGCAGGATCTCTTGGCTCAACTATTTATTCAAACATCTTACAGTGTAAGCAACTTCTGAATCCACCTCTTACCCAATAACCAACTCAGTGTTTCAGTACTAAGAATTCAGATATATAATTAATTCATCCCAGTAAGACACCAGCAGCAAAATATAATAAAAAGACAAGTGACAAACTGAGGGGAAATTCTGCATTTCGTTTCATAAAGAAAGGGTTAATATCCCTAATATAAATTCTTTCTACAAATACAGAATGACCAGCAATATCATGGACAAATGGGTTGGTCATAAAAAAATAGAAAGCTCTTCAAAAAGTAGATACACAAATTACCCTATGATATGTAAAAATATGTTTACTTTCGCTCATTTACAAAAAATATATATGAGTTGAAACTATACTAAGACTTCTGCTTCACATGATGACAGTTTATCTGAGATGGGACATCCTCTCCTAACTTAAGCAAGCAGGAAACAGACAAACATATGAAAGGTTTTAGACACTGGGCAACAGGCAGCATATGACTATAATCCCTAAAAGATGGGAAACACATGAGAAGAGCCTTACATCTATCCCCACTTACTGCATGCAAAGCTCCAGACTGCCATGTAAGGCAAAGTAACCCAATTAGAGCCTGGTGGTTGCACAGAGTTGCGAGAGACCGAGATGGGAATTGAGGCAGCTATAATTTCTAGGGCAGACTTCCACAGAGGGAGCTACAAAGACAGCAAGAGAGCCTGAATTCTGCAGATCCACAGATGGGTGTCCCAAGTCACTGGCTGAATAATGATCAGTGCCATGCATGAGAAAAAAACTACCTGAGACCAGGAAAAGAATACTGGAAAGTAAGCCAAAAAATTCCCTGACACATGCAAGGCTGCTAGTGATTCACGTTTCCACCAGCCACAGTAGAAAGACCTTGTAATACATAACCAGGAAAAATATTCATCAACAGAAATAGGTCCCGAAGTGATACAGGTGACAAAATTAACAAAGACATTAAAACCGCCATTATGAATATGCTCCACATGCCCAAGAAGAAAACATGAACATGATGAGAACAGAAACAAAATACATAAAAAAAGACCTAAAGGGAACTACTAAATATAAAAAATACAAAGCCTGCAATGAAAAATATACTAATAGGATCAAAGGCAGATTATATGTTACAGAAGAAAAAATCAGTGAACTTGAATACATAGCAATAGAAACTATGCAAAAAAAAAAAAAAAAAAAAAAACAGAACAAAACAAGAGACGGGGAAAAAAATAAGAACAGGGCATCAGTGACCTGTAAGACATTATTAAGTAGTCAAATATACATGCAGCCAGAGTCCCAGAAAACAAAGAGGTGAGGAGGGGAGAACAGAAAAAGAATTTGGAGAAACTGTAGCCACCATTTTTCCAAATTTGATGGAAAAAGACCCACAGTCCCCAAAATCTCAATAAACCTCAAGCAGAAGAAACATAAACCATTCCAAGATATACCATTATCAATTTGGTAAAAACAGTGATAAAGAAAAAGTATCTTAAACACTGGAAAAAAATACACATTACATACAGAGAAATACTACATACAGAGGAACACTTCATCAAAATCTATCCAGTCCAGAAAATAATGGAGTGACATCTTTTAGGTAAGAAATGAGAATAACTATCAATCTACAATTCTTTTTTTTTTTTTAGAGAATCTGTTTTTATTTTATTTTATTTATTTATTTGACAGACAGAGATCACAAGTAGGCAGAGAGGCAGGCAGAGAGAGAGGAGGAAGCAGGCGCCCCACTGAACAGAGAGCCTGATGCAGGGCTCGATCCCAGGATTCTAGGACCATGACCTGAGCCGAAAGCAAGCACCCCTATCAATCTACAATTCTATTCTGAGGAAAAAATGTCTTTCAAGAATGAGGGCAAAATAAGGATTTTTTTTTCAGACAAAGAAAAACTAAGTTAAGTACTTAAAAGCAGAACTATACAATAAGAAATATTAAAGTTATTCAAGAAGAAAATGATACCAGATGAAAATATGCATATATAAAAAAATAAAGACTAGGTGCCTCCTTAGCGCAGTAGGCAGCACGTCAGCCTCATTAAAAAAACGAAGACCAACAGAAATGGTAAATGTATGTATTCAAATAAATCTGAGCATGATATTTTAAAAAGACAACAAGTTATTTGGTCACATTTGGAGGATGCTAGTAAACTCACTATTTTGAACACTGTTCTATAACACACAAAAAACAACAGCATTTAATCTGCCTTTCCTACACAGATGCAACACTGGGGAAACAGAGAATAGAAAAGAAGTTCCTCTTTATAAAAGTATTCGGCTAGTAGTGAAGAATGACAGAATATCACCATTAATTACTAAGTATCATCAGTTACTAACATCATAAAAACAGAAGTAACCAGATATTATGTGCCTCCTGACAGAAAAACATACCACCATCTATAAAGTGGTTCTATAACAACAAAAAAGTTGAACTGGAATCCAACCGGCCTCTGCATTGAACTATCACTATACAGAAAACATAAGGACCCCATTAAAGTTTGCCAAAGGCATACAATTAGTAAAAACCAGTCTATGTGAAACTCTGCAAGAGAAACCCGGTTTCTTTATCGAATACAAAGAGAAAAAGAGAATTGCAGGGGGAGCCTATAGGAAACAAAGCACTTTAAGAGATTTATCAACAAATAACAATGTGGATCCTGATTTTTAAAAACACTTAAAAGGGGCACCTGGGTGGCTCAGTGGGTTAAAGCCTCTGCCTTCGGCTCAGGTCATGATCCCAGGGTCCTGGGATGGAGCCCCACATCAGGCTCTCTGCTCAGCAGGGAGTCTGCTTCCCTTCCCCTCTCTCTGCCTGCCTCTCCACCTACTTGTGATCCTGTCTGTCAAATAAATAAATAAATAAATAAATAATCTTTTTAAAAAATAAATAAATAAAAATAAAAACACTTTAAAATTACATTTTTGAGAAAATTAGATATTATTAACATTAAATAACTGATGTTAACTATGTAATAAAGGCATTATGCTTTTTTTAAGAGTTCTTATCTTTTAGAGATACTTAGATTTAGATGTTACAGATGAAACGGTATATATAGTCTGTCATTTGCTTTCAAATATAAAGAGAATGGGGAGTACATAAATTATAAATTAATCAAAAGCAGCTTTTTAAGTTATTCATACATAAGCTAGTTATTGGATACATGGGAGTTCATTATAATATTCTAGCTACTTCTATGTTTGAAAATTTCAGTAATAAAATGTATAAGAAGTAGAGTCTCACCAAACAATCCTTTTAGTCTATGGTTTGTGGCTTCTTTGTGAAATGAAAAATTATTAACTTCTGGTGACTTCAGTAACTAAACTCCCTAGATAAGATGTGTCTTCTCATAGATCAGACTTGCCAATACAAACATCCATAATCCCTTTTCTCAGTAATCAAGAGAAAATTACAGGTCACACACATGTAAAGAGCAATTTGGGTTGGAATTTTTAGACAGAATGAGAAATTTTAAGCTCATCCAATGTTTTGTATACTCATTTAAACAAAAAAATAGAAATAAACCAAAACAATAAACAAAGAAGAAAAAACACTTTCAAGAATTCTAAAGTACTAGGCAGAGTCTGAGATGTTAGTGAAATGTAAATAAAACAACTATCTTCTGATTGCTTTTCTACTACTAAGTTCCTATTAAAAGAAATACTTTATTCCGTTGCTAAATTGATTTTCCAATTCAAGGTTTTTTTCCCTGATGATAATCATACACATGTAGAAAACACAAACAATACTGAAAAACACTTAAAAACTACTGAAGAAAACACTCAAAATTCCCCTACCTTAAAATAATTACTGTTAACATTTTAGTGAATATACGTCTAAAATTTCCCTTACATGCATACATATACTAAGTAAATGAGGATACAAAATACAAAGTATTTGGAAACATTTTTTTCACCAAAAATGCTGGAGAGAACCTCCTGTATCAATTTTAATGGCCATATGGCTCTTTAGTGGATAGCTATACCACAACTACTCTAACCAGACTAACCTACTGATGAACATTTAAATGTTTTGGATTTTTTTTTTCATCTTATCAACAAAACCATGAACATCCTTATGCTGGTTATTTACATACTGTTTCTGAGCTTTAAGGTTTAAGCCTCCCATAATCCGCTCTGAGATCCTAGAGATATGAATCTGAAATTACATTTCCTAGACTCCCTCAAGAGCTGGCTTCATGTTAGGTTCTTACAATAAGAGACCCCAGAGCTTCTTCAGGCATTCTGTGCAGTAGTGTCACCACTCCCCCAGCAACAGTTAGGATACTCCTACAGTGTCAGCTGGTTAGGTGATATTGACAGGACTCTTCCATCCAATGGACAGTTCTTAACACCACTTCTCTCAATTGTTCCTCCAGCCCTAAGGGTGGTTGTGGCTTCCAGCAATTCATAATCTCTGGGTTACCAAAGCAACCTGTTGCTCTTTCATCCTTCAAACATCTGTATTAATTAATTTATGTTTAAAATACCTGATATGCAGGGCACCTGGGTGGCTCAGTGGGTTAAAGCCTCTGCTTTCAGCTCAGGTCATGATCCCAGGGTGCTGGGATCGAGCCCCATGTCAGGTTCTGTGCTCAGCAGAGAGCCTGCTTGCCCTGATTCTCTCTCCGCCTGCCTCTCTGCCTACTTGCGATCTCTGTCTGTCAAATAAGTAAATAAGAAAAAAATCTTAAAAAAAAAAAATACCTGATATGGTTTCTGTTTCTCTGAGTGGGCCCTGAACCACATAATCATTAGGTAGATATCTTTTCTAATTATCTCTGGGATAAGTCTCTGAAAATGAAACTGCAGTGCTGAAGACTGCACGCATTTTAAGTTTGTATGTATTACCACACTACCAACTCAGAAAAGCTGAATCAATTTATAATTCAATCAAGAGAGCATTGTTGGAATGCTAGCTAACACTGGTTACAGCACATACATATTTTTATTTGTATTTGCCTCAATTAGTTATTAGTAGGCATAAATGTCTTTTCTTGATTGATTTGAGGGGCTGGAAGGATTTCTAGTTTATGAATTTCCTGTTCATTTCCTTTGCTAGTATTCTTCTCTGAAACCTGTTATATTTCTGTTAAGAGTCCATACCTTAAAGATACTTTTTCTAAGTTATGCATATTGAAAATGGTTTCCCAGCATACCATTTGCATTTCTAACTTATTTCATGATTTTTGCTTTTATCTAAATAGTGTTCTCCCTCACTAAAATATAAGGGCAGAGTTTGTTCATTTCAACAGAACCTTACATACTCCAGAACCTTATATACAGTAGGGCTCTATAAATATATTTTAACAAGTGGATATTTAATTATACCACCATCAATATTTCATGACTTGGCATTAGCATCCCTTCAATCACAAAACAAAGGAGTTATAGAAATGTGCTGGTTATTAATACTTTTATTAATTCATTTTATATATTTAAAATCTTTGAAAATCTTGGACTAATCTCAAATATATGAAAAACCAAGATAAGAGTCTATATTGATTTTTCCTTTCAAAACAGCTCACCAGTTATTTAGTGGGTAATGTAACTTTTTCTAATTCTTTTATTAAATATTATATTCCCCCACTCACTATTATAAGGTTGCAAGTTTCTTGTACAGTTACTCCTAGGTTTTCTGGGTTTTACTCCTACAATATTTTCAAAACAGTTGCTAGTGGTATATAAGGAAATCTCTGGATTTTTACATACTTATTTTGGCTACTGTGGTTTTGGTAGTTTTTCAGTTGGATTCCCTTGGATTTTCCGTGAAATACCATGATAACTTTGCTTTCTTCTTTCCAGCACTGTACCTCTTATTTTATTTTATTTAATTATATTGGCTAATGCTTCTAAAGCAATGTTAAATCATGGCAGAGATAGTGTATTTTCCTCATTTTGTTCCTAATTTTACTGGGAATGCTTTTAGTGTTTATTATAGGACAATGCCTATTGGTTTGAGACAAATTTATTATGTTACAAAAACACTTAATCTTATTTTACTGGGCTTAATTAAAAATAAGAGTCATATTTTTATCAGAAGCTCTTTTAGCATCTATCAGAATGGCCTACTATGTGCCCTTTTCCCTTTTACTCAATTTAATAATAAATTATAACATGAGTATTAAGCTTACTAATACCAACCTTCACATTTGACCATAATATATATTTTTTAAAATTTTTTTTTAAAAGATTTTATTTATTTGTGAGAGAGATCACTGGTGGGGGTGGGGCAGGGGTGGCAGGGAAGAGGGAGAAATAGACTCCCTGCTGAGCCAGGAGCTAGGAGCCCAGAGCCCTACAGGGGCTGCACATGGGGCTCAATCCCAGGACCCTGAGATCATGACCTGAGCCGAAGTGACTGAGGCACCCAGGCACCCCAGCCATAGTATATCTTTGTTTTACTGTAGTAAACTCTCTTTTTACTAAAAATTTACTTACAATTTTTGCAGCAATATTAGTAAGATCTGACTTAAGTTTTCTTTTGAAGAAATATCTGTTATCCAGTTTTAGCCTCCTGCTTGTTATCTTGGCTTTATGAAAGAAGTAATCTGATTTTTTTTCCCTATGCTTTAAACAATTAAAAAGAATGAGAATGCTTGGTTTCTTGTAGATGTGAAATACTTCCAATAACACACACTTCTACTGGCACTTTTCTCAAATTTTTTTAAATAATTACAGCCTAATTAGGTTTTATCCCATTCTTCTTAAGCCAGTTTTATTTACATCATCCTTAAAAGTAAAATCCAAGTTTTCAAATATTTAAACCATAGATATAAACACATCTAAAATTTAAATAGAAAGAAAAGTGATGAGAAAAGACAATCAGATATGCAAACAAAAGGAAAACAAAAGTTGGATTTAGATGCTTAAAAGTGAATGCAAAGGGAAAAAGTATATACCTTGGTAGACAAGATTCACAATATAAAATGGGTAATTAATTCATTTCCTGAGTCCTTATGTCTTAAAGAATATCCTCATTTGTCCTTAAGCCCAACTTCGCTACTCAGGAAATTCTTCAGTTATATTATTATTTTGTCTCTGAAAACGCTCTAGCTGTTGAATCATTAATTTCAGAAATCTTACGTTGTTGAGAGAAGTGAACATTTTTCTTTTTCCACTGTACATAATATACTTCCTTTTCTTTGCTATTGATGTTTGTGAAATCACTTCTGTAATTCCTGAAAATTCAGTAAATTCCACCAAGATGTGTTCCTAGAACATGAGTCCTCTTGATCTCCAGATTGTCATTTTCATTCATTCTAAACAAGTTTATTTATTTATTTATTTATTTATTTATTTATTTATTTATTACTATTCTCCATTTTCCATTATTCTGTTGTTTCCTCCACAGAAACCAATTGGGACTTTTCAGTATCTGCAAATTATTTTCTTTAACTGCCTTCATTTCTATGCCCACTGTTTCCACGTTCTATGCAATTTCCTCATGCTCTATCTCTAGCTTACTAATTACATTTTTTATATTGTTTATTCTGCTCCTTGCTGCTCATAATAAATTATACTTTATAATACAAATATGTTCCTGTGATCTTTATCCTTAGTTCTGCTACTCCTTTTATATATATTATTTTTGTTCTCTTATCTTTTCAGATATCATTTGCTGCTTAACTTTCTTGGCAGTCTAGAATCGTTTAAAACTTTCTTTTTTCTTAGAAAAACTCAATTCTCCCAAAGAGTGATTATCTGCTTTCTTTGGAATATTAAAATATCTGCTCAGGTTTCATGTTTGTTAATTTAATTGTACTCTGTTAACTCATCTTTGAATAAAAGAAATTCTCTGGCTCTGCCAATTAAACACAAAGGCAAATATTATCTCCCTGATAACTGAACATCGGGTGCCTCTCTTTAAAAATTAACATCTCATAACTGATCCTCAGGTACCTCTCTTAAAAAATTAACATCAAAGCTCCCAACTCATTAATCAGTTGGCCAACTGAGTAGCATGGAGGAAGGACCTGGAACTAAACGTAGTAAGTCCTTTATCTCTGTGTAATTTCTGAGTCTACTGAAACCCTGCCAATGATGGGAACTAGCTAGTTCCACATGGACTATAGCTATGTCCTATAAGAGGACTCTTAATTTTGGCATATCTGCTTACTCTGGGGGTGAGCCAGACTCAAGACAGACAGGAGTCAGAACAGAAACCATAGTACATCATCATTTTTGTTTAGTGGGGAAGCACACAATTTTTTCCGTGCCTGTGAAGTTGGTAGTAAGACATCTGCTTTACAATCTACTCTAAGCCTTATCTCTAAGCTTTGCTCCTCCTGCTAAGGAAAACAGGTCAGCCCATAGAAAAATGGTGTAAGCATCAAGTCTCTCCTTCAGTTCTATGACAGTTCTATGACAGAAGGCTTTCTCTCAAAGCCTGCCTATACCTCAACCTCCTCCTCTAAATTAGCAAATGACAGAACACTTACTATTCTCTTGACTCTCTGGATTCAGGAATATGTGTATCAACTGTAATGTTCTCACATTCAATTTACTCTAGATGACTTACTTAGCAAAAATTCTGTCCAGTTTGGAGGCTTCCACTTAAGATACATTTTTCTTTTGGTTCTTCAAAATTATTTTGGTGAATGCAAGGGAGGATAATTTAATAAACACACAACTTTATCATTTTTCCTCAATATCCACTCACTCAATTTAATCATTTAAAACATAAAATATGCATACATATTTTATCTCCTGGAAGACATACACTATGAACTACTTCATCAAGAACAGTGCATGCACACACCGCAGGTATTCAGTATCAGTTGATTTTCCTCATAAGAAACATCTGAAACATACTCAGCGTACAAATCAAATAATTGTAAGTATTTGAGTTTCATATTAAAGCAGCAGATGTTTTAAAATGCCCTTTGCATTTAAATGCCCATCTTTCAATCTTGCTCTTGTAGTTCTACAAATATATCAAACGAAGCCTCTTTAAGATATAAAGTATACTAGGAAAGAGTCTAGAATAAAAATAAAAATCTCTAGTGAATAAATCAAACTAAAACTTGCCCAAAACCCTAATTAAGAAAGGAACTATGCCATTATGGATATAGTACCACAGGCATTCAGACAAATAGGCCTAAATTCAAATCTTCATTCTTCTACTTGCTAGCTATATGACCCAAAACCATTTACCTCAAGTGAATATCAGATTTCTCTTTTGGAAGATTAAGTGGGTATTCAGTAACATAGAGTTATATATTGTTTGTGTATATCTCCAAACTGATCTCTGATCTGGAGAATCATAGCATCATTCAAAGGAAAATTCAGGCTCTGCATTCCCTTAAAAATAAAGAAGTCCACTATGGTTTTTTTTGAAAGATTTTATTTATTTATTTGAGAGAGAGAGTGAGCATGAGCATGGGGGAAGGGCAGAGCGAGAGGGAGAAGCAGGCTCCCTGCAGGGAGCTGGACTCAGAACTCGATTCCAGGACTCAGGGATCATGACCAGGGGATCATGACCAGAGCCAAAGGCAGACGCTTATCAACTGAGCCACCAGGGAGCCCCAAGGAGTCCATTCTAAGCAATAAAGTTTCCTACTCTTGTCAAAGAATATGATTACAAAATTCTGGTATGTTTCAAAGATCATTTAAAAAATGCCTTTGTCCTGGTAATAGTATCTAGAAGTTCAAGTTCATATGAACAAAAAGAAGTAACAAAAAGTATAACTGAGATTTTAAGAGCTACCTTTGTCCAGTCTCCTTCTGAGGTTTTTCATCCACATAAAGAAGCATGCTACCCCAACCACAACTAACTGGACTAGTGGCTAAGCCAGAAGAATGAGGTACATGTAAAACTAACCACCAAGGACTATGGCAAGATCAGGACCAACTATCAGATATACCCTCCAGGAACAGGGTGGAGAGATGCATATAGAGAAGCAAGCAGGGATCCATAGAAAATGAAGACTTATTGTTTTGAGGTATCACAGAATCTTGAATAATGAACCAGCATTAGAGATCCCAAGGATAACAGCACAATTCCCAATTCTTGGAAATACTGAAACACATACAAAAATACTGCTGTTTGGATGTTTATTCCATGCTTCCCTGAGTCAAATAAAGCACTGCTTCTGAAAATGTTCAATTCAATACCTTTAATCACGGAGTACAGTGAAGAGTCCTATGCACAGTCCTGCTGAAACTCCTTTGAAATTTACCATTAGACCTTAAATTCACATTAATTATTGATTCTATGCCACACTATATCAAGAGAATGTTTTCCTACAAAATTGTTTTCATTAAAATATTTAAGTAAAATCAATGCTTCAGAGAGAAATGCCATGTTTGCTCCACATTTTCATGAACACCTCTAAAATACCAATCAGTGCTATCCCCCCAGAAAATGAGAATCTAAACTGAATGGTATAAACTTAAGACAACCGAGACACGATTTCCTCAAAACTTAAAAGATTCCAACTATTACATAAATCAAGAAACAGTAAGTTATTTGTCTGTTTTCTAAATTATTTATCAGAATAAACTTACGATCTGATATGTGGGAAATCTTCTTCAATTTTGCTTCCTGTGTTTTTAAAAATTTGGAGTGCAGCTTCTGCTACTTTTTCATCATCCATTTTCAGACAAGCCAGGAGAGATTCAAATGTTTCAGCAGAATGAAACGAGATGGGATGTGTAAATGAAAGTACCTTAAAAAATGAGTCACAAAAATGATCTGTAAGCCTTTTCTATTTTTACAATATAAATCCAAAATATTACATGCTGGAAATACTCAAATCAAAGTAAATATAAAAATAATTATGCTAATAAGTACATGAAAGCACTATAAATAAAGTTTAAAACTTAAACATGTACCAGATATGTTCCAGTGTAGGAAGACTGCATGATCTAACAAAGTCCTTTCTTTCAAAATTAAATTACTCAATATAATCCTACTCAAAATAATTTAGATTTCGGTTAATGTTTGGGCTTTTTGGAGAAGGATAAGAATAGAATTTAACAAAGGAGAATTTAACACAGGAGGAGAGAGAATTTAACAAAATAGCTCTAGTCTTCTAAATAAAGGTCGTTAGAAGAGACTAATAACATTTTTGGAAAAAAGTTATCTAGAAAAGAGGGTAAAACAACAGATCATAAAAGATTTCGTAACATTTACATCTGTTACAATTATCAAATCAACATGGTACTAACATCAGAAGAAACAAAACAGAAAAAGTAAAACTTTTTAGTCCAAGCATATATAAGAACTTGGATTATATAGAGTAATATAGATTATAAAGAAGGAACAGAAAATGAAAATGGATGGGATTTTTAATAAATAGTCTGATATAAATACACAGCTATTTGGAGATAATCCAATTAGATCCTCCCCCACAATATATACTTTCAAAATAAATTTCAGATGGGTTATATTTTAGATTGAAAAATAAAAACAATAAAAATCTTCTGAACAAGATGGCATTTTTAAGCTTGAAATAAACAACTGGAATCAAAATATGGAATGTAAAAACAAGCAAGTAGGAGAAAAACATATTAAGTATAATGCCACATTTGTAAGATTCAGAAACAAGAAAAATAAGTGATGTTACTTAGATACACAGATAGACACAAATGATAAAACTAAATGGACAATAAGAGAATGAATAATAAACCCCAAATAACAGAACAATTCAGAACAATTATACCTGGGGGAAGTGAATCATGGAAAAAAACAACTCAGGGAACTTCAACAGTATCATTAGTACTCTATTCGAGTCAGCATCTTATTTACTTTTCATTGTATTCACCTTATTACTATACCTTATAACTTACATAAAAAACAAAATGTATTCTATAATATATATCAAATATGTCCTATAAAAAAGTAGAATAAAAAATTCAAATCAGTTAAAAAACAAAAACCTGAGATGTCAATAGAAATGAACACAAGATTAAAAAAGAGTAAGAGAAAATAAACACAGGATAAAAATAATGAATTCACCATAGGAAAAACACTAATGATTATACCTCACTGCAATAACTACACAAATAAAAACATTATTTTTAGTTATCAGATTAGATAATCTCTTTAAGATTTACAATATTCTATGTTTGTGAAGATAGGATAGGCACCTTCATTCACTGCTAACTGAATAATATATGGGTATAATTTTTCTGTACAGGAATTTTATTAAGTATATACATCTAAACTTTTTGAAAATTATTCTCTTTGTATTCTAGTATTTAAAAAAAGAAGATATCAGCAAGGGATCTTTGATATATTTATCCTTGTATCATTATAAGAAGAATAAAATTAGAAAAATCTAAATATCAAGGGAAATAGTTGGGAACTCTATGGCACTGCAAAAGTGGACTAATCACCATTTTTAAAAATAATGTTTCTTATATTTTTACTATGAGCCAGCCACTGTGCTCAGAAACTTATGTGCATGACTTAATTAAGTCCTCTGTGAGATAAGGGCTATTATTATCTCTAATACAAATGAGGAAGTAGAGGCAATGAACTTGCCCCAAAGCATCCATCTAATAAATGACAGCCATAAATCAGATCTGTTTTTTGACACTCTTAAAAAACACTGGTAAAGTGCTTATAATTTAATAAGGGAAAATAGTCAAGATACAAAATTGTATATATTTATCAGTCTGATCTCAACTATATAAGTGTGCATTTTCTTCAAGATTAAAAGGAAAATAAAAGGAATGTTTATGTGTGATAGGCTTATGAATGTTTTCTTCTTTATGATTTCATATTTTATAAGTTGTTGATAATTAGCTGATATTTTTATAATAAGTAAAAGGCAGCAGTATATTTTAGCTAACAAAAGATAAAATGGAAGTTTTAGGAAAAATTTGGCTCCATGTTTGGTAGGGCTAGCATTTTCTTTGTTCACTAATGAAAACTTCAAATTATAGTCCACTATTTAGTTTTTTTTATTTTCTTATTTTTTGGTAAAGATTTTATTTATTTGACAGAGAGAGACACAGCAAGAGACGGAACACAAGCAGGAGAGCACCAGAGGGAGAGAGAGAAGCAGGATTCCCGCCAAGCAGGGAGCCCTATGTGGGGCTCAATTCCAGGACCCTGGGATCATGACCTGAGCCAAAGGCAGACACTTAACAACTGAGCCACCCAGGCACCCTATGGTCCACTATTTTAATGTAATACTAATGTAATACTACTAGTAATGTAACACATTACTAATGTAATGTAATACTAACATAGGTAGGCTATAGTATACAGTTTAAACCTGAAAATATTTAGCTTACATGTTAAGAGACAATGTGCAATTTCTAAATTACCTAAAATGATTGAGATAATTTTACTTCAATTTCTATAAAAAGTTAAGAAGCAAATATCAAGAATAAAAAATATATACTGTATGTATGTTAAACAGTTATCTAATTGGAACTTAATTTCACCATAGCATATTTACCTTAAGCAGTTCAAGACCTGCCCTGATGGCTTGATCAGTTGGAACACCCTCATCTTCATCATCTGCTGTTCCATCTATTGATTTATTCACTTGTTTAATAAGAGCACTGAAGTATGACAAAAAAAATTGTCATATTGTCAACTGTTCTTTATTACTTATGTCTAAGAAAAATAATCATGAATATTTTCTATATATACCATATCCAAACACATAAAAATTTGACAAAGCTGTTTCCCAAACATTATGGCAAAACAAAAAACTATAATAAGTATTTTAAGATACTTCTTTTAAAAAATAGCACTTTTCCTGTCCATTCAAATGAAGTTTACATATTATTTGACTTGCTATTTTTTTTAAAGATTTTATTTACTTATTTGACAGAGAGAGACCCTGCAAGAGAGGAAATGCAAGCAGGGGGAGTGGAAGAGGGAGAAGCAGGCTTCCTGCCAAGCGGGAGCCCAATGCGGGGCTCAACCCCAGGACCCTGGGATCATGACCTGAGCCAAAGACTTAACAACTGAGCCACGCAGGCACCCCTGATTTCCTGTTTATTAATGCTACCTATATATTTTTTTAAAGATGTTATTTATTTATTTGACAGAGAGAGAGAGATCACAAATAGATAAAGAGGCAGACAGAGAGAGTGGGGGAAGCAAGCTCCCTGCTGAGCAGAGAGCCCGATGCGGGGCTCCATCCCAGGACCCTGAGATCATGACCTGGGCCGAAGGCAGAGGCTTAACCCACTGAGCCACCCACGTGCCTCTAATGCTACCTATATTTTTATTCTTGTATTTTCCATGGAAGAATTATGCCCAAACACATGAATAGATGTTTTCTAATTATCTGAAATTCATTACTGCTTGAGTAAACAGAACAACATATACTGAAATAAGGATAAATGGCAATATTAAGAAGAAGTTTCAAAATATTTATCAAATAATACTATGTGTCAGGCACTGTTGTGAGAGCCAAAAACACAACAGGTCTGTTCCTGGAAAGTGTCAAAATACCTAGATAACAGATATATAAAGGAAACAATATGCTTTGAAATTTTCTTCTAAAAACACACCTAGGTTCTTTTAAAATAATCACTTATAATGTGATACCAATTATCTAAAATAATCATTCACACTTTAAAGTATTTGTTCTTTTTACAAAAAATAAGTAACATACACCATGGTTAAAGACATAGTATATGTATTAAATGCAGGAAAATCCAACTATCCAATGTTCTTTAAAATGTTTAGTTGCTCTATGTTTCTACAAAAATATCATGAACTCAAACTGAAGATCAAGCTAGGAGTCAAACACATCTGTCTCTCTTGCAGGGTCCTCTTAAATTTATCAGACACCTTAGCAGCAGATATCTTTGAGAATGTTTTCTTCTTTTCTGCCCATTTTTCTTGATTAATCAACTGTCATAGCTCCAACTATTCCAAATGATATTTAAATATTTAGAAAATATTTTCATTATTTTCTTCCATGACAAAAAGCATGAATGAAGCTCTAAAGTCTGGTGAGGGAAGGCCAAAAATTAGTAAGCAAATACACAGAAAATATAATCAGGGAACAATAATGACTACAAAGAAGGCAAAGACAAGAAGTGAAATCCTGTAGCCAGAAAAGGCATTTCTGAAGAGATACACTGAGCTAATAACCAAAGAATAGGAGCCAGTCATATAAAAATCTGTGAGAAAAAGCATTAACCTGTAAAACCAAAATTAATCAACTGAAAAACTATTTAAAAATACTGGTTCAGTGAAGTGATACCAACAAAACACAAAAAATCAATAGTGCTTTTTTTTTTAAAGATGTTTATTTATTTGACAGACAGATCACAAGTAGGCAGAGAGGCAGGCAGAGAGAGAGAGAGAGAGGAGGAGGCAGGCTCCCTGCTGAGCAGAGAGCCCAATGTGGGGCTCGATCCCAGGACCCTGGGATCATGACCTGAGCCGAAGGCAGAGGCTTTAACCACTGAGCCACCCAGGTGCCCCCAACAGTGCTTTCCTATATCAGCCAAAACCACCCAAAAAATACAGAGAGGGGAAGGGAAAATCTATTCACAATGACAAATTCAAATTATAAAATAAGTTTTACATGCACAGAATCTATGTGTAAACTCTACAATTACATGAAGGAGAACACAAGATCTGAGTAAGTCCAGACAAGTAATGACATTTTTTCACTAAATCTCCAAATGTTATTAGGGGAACACAACTTGGTATGGGACAAGATTCAACAGATGCATTCTATGGTTCAACTGAAAAAAATCAATTAATGTTTGGGAGCAGCCAATTAATTTTAGGGGGAGGGAGAAGGATGAAATTAACCAACAATTAACCAAAGAACTTTCTCAACAAAATAAAAATGTTTCATTTACACCTCTAAAGAAAAATGAACCAAAGCAAAAATTTGCATCCAAACCATACAAGAATATATATTATAGTAAGAAATATTACAAATTAATTGGGAAGAATTTTTCAATAAATGGAGTTGATATAACTAGCTTTGATATGCTTTTTTAAAAACAAATGGATATCTACTTCCATCTTACACTAAAATGAATTCCAAACTAATTAAAGATTTAAGTGGAAAAAAATAACCACCTAGTATGAAAGGAAAGGCAGAAAAATCATAAAGGAAATAACTAATAGATTTAATAGTATTTATTATATACTTATACAAATTTAAAAGGCAACTGAACTAGATTAATAGCCTTATTTAATAAAGGATTTTTTAAAGATGTACTAATTTATTTATCTGTTAGAGACAGAGAGAGAGAAAGATAGAGCAAGCACACACAAGCAGGGGGAGAAGCAGGCTCCCCACTGAGCAAGGAGCATGATGTGGTGACTCAATCCAAGGACCCTGGGATCATGATCTGAGCTGAAGGCAGATGCTTAACACTGACTGAGCCATCCAGGTGTCCCTTTATTTTATAAAACATTCTTACATTCAATAAGAAAAAGACAAGTCCTCCAAGTCCCTCATCAGAAAGTTTTCTAAAAAACAATTAACCAAGAAATATATGGGAAAGAAAAATGTTCAACTTTATTAGTGACACACTGTTATTTTTTTAAAAAGAGTATCATCATTTACCTGTGAAATGGCAAGGACTGCAAAGGTTAATAACCACTATCAGGGAGACTTAGGTGACCTGGACACTGACTACTGGTACAAGGGACTAAGAGTGGAATCTTTCTGGAGACCTAGTTAATACCGTGATGGTTAACCAAGAGGGCTCTGGAGCCAGAATTCCTGGGTTTCAATGCCATTCACCACTTCTTAGCAGTGGAAAAGTTATTCAACATATGTGTAACTCACTGTTCCTTATCTGTAAATTGGGAAAAATAACATTTCTTGTCTCACACAGTTAAGAGGTAAATGAGCAAACATGTAAGACATTTGGAATCATTCCAAGTACTTTATAAGGACCAACTGCTACTACCTGTTACTATTATTTATGTTTTGACATACCTTCTATATCACTACAAACTATTAATGATAAAGCCAAAGATTTCAGTCTGACTGTTCATAGTACACATTACTTG
Organism: Taxidea taxus jeffersonii; assembly: GCA_003697995.1. Classification (NCBI taxonomy): domain Eukaryota; kingdom Metazoa; phylum Chordata; class Mammalia; order Carnivora; family Mustelidae; genus Taxidea; species Taxidea taxus. The sequence goes on along the minus strand of RCUC01124593.1, from coordinate 40,941 downwards.
TTAAAACTTTCTCCATCTTAAACTTTCAAAACACTACAATAACCTGGCGTTCTTACACTCCTGTAATTTTTCTATTGTTGAAAAACAAAATTCCAAGGTTCTGTCCATGATCTTTTAATCTTTTTACTACTTTCTACATGATCTCATGCCCAGGGAACAAATCCATTCTCACAGTTTCATATTAAGCTCAATTTGCCTTGATTTTTTGTTTGTCATGTCCAAATAAGAAGCACAACAGTTCCCTTAATTCTTTTCCAAGTATTACTATGTCTTCAATTTAGACTTGCGCTCTTATACTTCTGACTCCTCATCAACTTTATTCCCCATTTCCAGTAAGATAATCCATCTATTAAAACATTCCTCGGGCACCTGGGTGGCTCAGTGGGTTAAGCCTCTGCCTTCGGCTCAGGTCATGATCTCAGGGTCCTAGGATCAAGTTCGGCATCAGGCTCTCTGCTCAGCAGGGAGCCTGCTTTCCCCTCTCTCTGCCTGCCTCTCTGCCTACTTGTGATCTCTGTCAAATAAATAAGTAAAATGTTTAAAAAAAAATTCCTCAAATATAATCTTCCCTTTCCATCCCACTACCAGCATCCAGAGACAATTTTTAACACCTTATTAACAGTCTATTCATCCTACTTCCCTCCTCCTGTCCATCATTAAGCATCTAGGGTTCTCAACAGACTGAAGAATACAGTAAAAGCCCTAAAGTTAGACCTTAAAAGCTTTCCACAATCTGATCTCAACTACTTTTTTCGCTTTATCTCATAACACTTTTATATCTTCCCATGGTCACCATTTTCTAGATATCCTTGTCTTTTCCAGTCCAGTTAGCCTGGTTTATATTCATCTCAGTACCCAGAATATTCATTCTTCCAACTCTGTAAAAACAAAATCTTATCCATCCTTCCTCTTAGGTCAAATACCACTCCTTTGGAGAAATCCTCTTTCAGTCCTCTGAACATCATTTGCATTAATTTTATGAAACTATAAAATAAACTCCTGATTAAAACTCTTTATTCCATTACCAGACAATGGGTTAATGAAAAGTAAGATTAAAAAAATGTGCTTTGCCAATACCAACTAGCATTGCCCTGAATAGAGAAAGCATGGGATTATTTATTGAATGAGTTTCAGTCTGATTCAGTGTCTTCCTTATACTGATAGAGAGGGTTCTGATTTTTTGTTTTATATTGTTTTTCAATCCATAGAGCCCCTTCTTCAAATGAAAGCTGAATGCAATAGGAGTCCAAAGTGACTACTGGGTATCCAAAGCTGGTCTCCCTACTCTGCAGGGGATCACAGCCCAGAAGCTACACCCTCTACCCTCCTAAACAAAACAAATCCCAAAAAAGGATTTACTGGGTACAGGATATTATTTAGATTCTAACATATCTCTAAAAGATACTACTGATGACCAGTAAGCCAGAATGTTATATATATATATACACTCTGTAAGCACTTTATTTTTTCAACCAGTTGAAACATTTTAGGAAAATGTTTTTAAAAAAAGAACATTTTACATTGGGGAATACAGCCATAAAAAGAAAGCATTTTCCAAGATGTCAAAGTCATCTATATCAAAGCTGAAATGAGGGTTGTTTTAAAAATAACACTTTCAGGTCTCAAATACCTGTGAAAATACATCATATGCTGCTTTACAACATATTCCCCTAATTTTCTTTTCCTGAGGGTATTATCTATACTATGCAAGCTAACTAAAAAGAGGAATTCCTGATATACTTGGTTAACAGATAGAAACTAGGCTTAAACTAGTATTTTCTAATCCAAATGAAATAATACTTAAAACAAGAAAAATTAAATATACACAGATATATGCAAACAAGTGTGTGCATATATATACATACGTATATATGAACAGATATACATACAGATATATAGATGAGTATATAGCCATTTCACATATACAAAAATCTGTACAGGTAAGTGTATAGCAGGTACTCAAAAGCAACTGACTAAAGCATGAATGAACAGTGATGAAAATTTAATGTTTTTAGATAAAAATACCTGATAGATTCAGTATCTATGTGTACAGGTGCTATCCTCTCCAAGAGAAACTTGATCATCTCCAGGAAAGGATTTGTAGGCTGTTTGGGGTTGCCCAACTTCTTAGTTATTTCACGCTGTAAAGCAGATTTTTAAAAATATTTTTAAAAAAAGTTTAAAAAATTACATCATATTAAAATACTAAGAATCTAAAATAATTAAAACAATGTAGTATTAGTGTTGGAATAAACAAACCAATAGGAATTGAAGGAGTCCAGAAAACAAACTAACATTTTGCATATGAGAAAAGCAACATTTCAACTAACAGGAAAAAAGATGGATTATTCGATATATTGTGTTGAAATAACTGAACAGATATTTTGAATAAAAACAGATCCCTATCTCATACCTTATGCCACAAACATTCCAAAATGATAAAAACAAATACAAAAGAATAAAACCAGGTTCAGTGGAGACACAAACTTCAGAGAGTAGAGTTATCAGGGAAGCTTGCTAAAAACAACAGATTCCAGGACCTCAGTGTAAAGATTAGTCAATCTGGGGTGGAGCCAAGAATCATGATTTTTCTCTCTTTCTTTTTTTTTTTTTTGGAAAGCCTCTTGGAAGATGAATGGGCAACAGATTGAGAAATACTGATATCAGTAAATATTTTCATGGACTTGAAATAGAATGGAATTTTGTAAGCAGGACATAAAATGCAAAAGCCTTGAAGAGTCTGCTGATAGACTCAGCTACATAAAAATAAAACTATGGTATGTAAAGGACATCATATATAAAATGAAAGGGCAAACTACAAGTGAAAAATTATTTGCAGCTTAATTAACATACATGATTAACAAATTAACAGATAAAGACAAATGTCATTCCAGAAAAATGGGCAAAGATTAAAAGCACACAATTTACAAAAATATATATATATATATAAATGGCTAATATGCCCAAGAAGAAAAAATGGTCAGATGACTAGCAACCAAGAATACAAATCCTACCAAAATAAATATGTTTTCCTTGGAGTTCTGCTTCTTTCCAATAATGACAGAAGCCAATATTGAATCTATCCTAAAGAAATAATCAAGAATGCAAAAAACTATCTGGCAATAAAGATACTAAAGTGGTCTTCAAATAAAAATTGAGAAAAAAAACCTGAATGTGTAACACAAGTGGACTGTTCAATAATTATGATACTTATAGTCAATGGTATGTTCCACTGCTAGTAATACTGTAAAAGACTAATAAAAATAGATAAAATGTACAATGCTGTATGTATATGATCTTATTTTAGAAGATATACACCATAATATTAAACAGTAACTGTCTCTATAAAGGGGTTATAGTTTATTGCCATTTTTGTGGTATTTTACATAATGAATATGAATTTCATATAACGAATACAAACTTCACATAAATGAATGGAAGTTATTTTGTTTTTAAAGGGGGTCAAAATTTTAACATAATGAATATTATATAAATTAATGCATATTTTACATAATGAATATAAATTATTTCTAAAAGGAGTCAAAAAAGGTTTGGGGGTTCTTCAAACATTAGTTTTTTGTGTTTGGGGCTTTTTTTTTTTTTTTTTTTTTTTGTGAGAGAGAGAGCACACAGCACACAAAAGTCAGGGGGAGGGACAGAAGAAAATCTTAAGCAGGCTCCACAGCTCCACACCCAGCATGGAGTCCAACACGGGGCTAGATCTCACAACCCTGAGGTCATGACCTGAGCCAAAATCAAGAGTCTGACACTTAACCAACTGAGCCACCCAGGCGCCCCAAATATCAGCTCTTTTTCAATGTCTCTCCTTACCACACAGCCTTCAGCCTGCTTGCAGGAGCATGTTGGACTAACAAGTACTTCTAACTGTTTTCTTATTTTCTCATCATCTTCCAACACCTGTGTGAACTTCTTCATGAAATCCTGAGCCTTACCAGGATCTGGCAAATTTCCTTAAATAAATTAAAATTCAGTAAAAATACCACTTTAGAAATTTCTCAAAATAATAAAGGATCTACATTTTTCATTCTTTTATTACTTTGATTAATAATCCTAATTTACAAATTCACTTTAGTTTAATTAAAGTTGTGGAACGACTTCAATAATTAATTTTCACAAAATTCTGCTTTCTAGAAATATGAAACAAGAATACTGTGAAGGAACACCTTTGTAGAGAGAGACTGGACTATTTCTAAATAACCCCTTATAATATGTAAGGGGACTAAATGTCAACCTGGATGATACCAATTTATTATTGTCTCCTTGAGTTTGTTGTGTACATTGTTCTCTTGTAACTCACAAGAACAGATCAGTAAGATTTACCTTTAAGAAACTATTTTCCTGTATTGCCTTAATTTGTTAACCCATTCAGAGATAATTCACATACACATGCTGTCAGTCAATAACACATGCTGAGCAAAATGTTTCAGGTGTTACTATTGGATATGTCATTAATGCATGAAAGAAAGGATAAACCCTGTGGAATCAAAGATGATTTTTATACCACCCTCCTAATATATACTGATGTATCAAAACATGAAAGCTAGTAAAATGTTGATCCTAGTGTCTTTTGGGAGGGGAGTGGGGAGGGGGTTACTCACAACTGTTACAGAGGACCAGACTAGGCTACTTCTAATAACAGAAATTATAATATAGAACTATGGACTATAATAAAAATTGTAGAAATCCAACTAAACCTTAAAATACAAATGCAGTAAGTGCAGTCTTCAAGTTCATATACGACTTTGAAATTACATTTTAAAAGTCTTAGCTAGATCACTGAGGATAATAAGAACAAAGTGTCCTTATTATAAATACTCGACTGTATGATCTTTTCACAGTTTATAATACAAAAAATCTACTGTACTATCTTCAAATAATTTTGGAAGATGTCACTTTACAGCCCCTCCATAATGTATGGGCATGATACTAAAGACTACAATAAGGTCTACCATTCAAGAAACAAACAGAATTGGGGGGCGGGGGAGTGGGAAGAAGACAGAGAGAGGTAGAAGGGAGGGAAGAAGCAAAAAAAAAAAACCCTTTAATTCAGCATTCTACAAACATACTTGACCATGAAACCCTTTTTTTCTAACAATACTATTAACATTTACAGGATACCAGGATTCCTCAGAACAGGATTCCTCAGAATTTGGGAAAGAAGACAGGGTTAAAAAATAGAAAAAATACAGATGATCTCCTTCATGAGATAGTATCCAGAGCCAAATAAGGAAATAGTTATTAAAAACCAACAACAGAAAATCATTTGCTTTCAGTTACCTAAAGAAACTGAAAACTAATTTATGTTTATCTGCCCAAGACCAAAAAGATATTTTGGTCTTAAAACCTTACTCATGCTGAAAGAGCTATCACTTAGTCTAAAACTCAGTTAATTAGGTTACTGTTCTCTTCAGTATCTGAGCATTACTTCCATACACATCTTGGAACACTTGTTAACATCTCAGAAATCCATCTAAGATAGATTTCTTCACTATTCCCAAATGGAAACTCAGTAGAAATGTTCCTCCAGGTATGCCTGATACTCGCTTTGTCCATGTGCTACACTATACACAGTGATCTCTAAAGCAGGAGGAAAAGCAAATGCTCTACAAAAACAGCTACTTTACCCAATCCTTGCACTGAACAAAAGAGATGTCATATACAATCCTTTTGTATTTACTGTTAAATGCAATTAAATAACATTTTCACTGAAAGCAAAAAAGCAAATTAGTATTTTTTTTTCAAAGAAGTTCTTCTGTAATTATTAGGTATACACTTTACTCTAAATTTTGGCTCAGAACGAAATTGGCTTCAAACAGATTCACATTAGAGCAAGCAACACCAAAGCACAAATTCAGTTTTCACAGTAAGCTTATGCAATAATTTGAATGAATTCCCAAAACTAAATTTATATAATAAATCCTTTCTCCAGTTCTTTCTCATACCAACATAAAAAAGAAAAAGAAAACTTCAGTGTAGCAAAGTAAATGAAAATTTTTTTTTAAAGTTGAAGCTGAGTTGTCTGTTGAAAAAAAAATCAAAAAGTTTATACTCTTTTCCTGTATTATCATAGCCTAAAATGAAACTCCATGAAACATTTCAAATTATAAAAAAGAAATATTTCAATTAAACCTTAAATTTTACATGTAATATTTGAAATAACTTACTTGTAATAACCATCACTTTTGAAAATATTGCCTTGACACTGGCATCTGTCTGTAAAGCACACACACAAAAAAGCAAAATTAACATTTCCTAACAATAATCTTCATTATACCCTTCAGAAAATTAGATAAGCAAAACCTACTAATGCTTCAGGCCCATGCCCCAACCACTACAACTGTGAGCTCCTTCTTTAGCCACATTTAAACTCCACGAAGTGAATGAAAGGTGAATGCTCCACTGTCATCTCTTCCCCTTCGCCCTGTTTTGTCATCCTCTAAACAAAAGAGAAGACTACTACACTAACCTTTTGAAATAGGGAGATATTTTGTTTTCTTTAGCAATGAAAGAATAGGCAACTAAGTATAAAAGAGGAACAAAATTACCTGGTTTTCAAGTTTTAAGATTATCTCAAACAAAAAGTTCACAAGTATGTAATTCTCAGTGACCTAAGGTGTTCCTAAAATTTTTAAGCCTGAGGATAATAAGGCATAGTCATGAAGCATATGAGGAAGGCATAGTCATGAAGCATAATGGATAAAGACAATTCAAAAAGATGCCAGTGACATGTACAAAAGATTTTTCTAAGAGTGCTACTTACTTGTTGCATCAACCTAGGATTATTTCAGTGAACGAATGTGTTCACTACATTGCACCCCATGGAATATTCTGTGAAGTCACATGTACAAAAGATGTTTCTAAGAGCACTAGTTATTCACTGCATCAAGTTAATGTTATTTCTTTAAAAAAAGATGTCTTTGAGGAACTCTGTATAATATACTGAACTAGAAAAACATTGGTGTGAAGGCAACAAATCAAATAAATACACAAATAAACCATCCCTATTCAGAATGAGCTTGCTAAGAGGAAGCAAAAGACAAAACATAAAATAGAAGAGTTAATTCCCAAATATTTGGAATTTAAAGTATTTGAATAGATCTGTCTAGAATCATATAAGATCTGTTGATTAATTTGGGGAGAAATGGGTATTGCTTGGCTGTCAAGAAGTTGATCCACATGAAAAAGAAACAGCATCAACAAAAGTATAATACTGGAAATAATGTCACTTTGAGTGACACTGAGCAAATGAATTTAGTTAAATAAAGTAGAAGGGCTACAGTGCTGAACTAAATAAGAATAAAACTATCTTAATCAGACTGAATAGTGAAGAAGGTAAAGAAACACTGATTAATAAGTATATAAGAATCTTCCTAGTAAAATAGGGAGAAAAATAAACACCCAAAAGATAAACACAGCTTTGTATTTTTTTTCTACCTTTAACTCTATAACGTCTACTGTAATTCTTGGTATAAAGTGAATATTAAGTAATAAGAGACTATTAATTCTCCTCTCACTAGAATTAATTCCACTACCATCTTCTTCCATTTGGTTTCTTCTTCAACCCCATGTCACATTAATGAGAATTCCTTCCCTCTTTAACTTGTACAACTCAGTAATTTATTTTGAATTCTCCCTTTATTTTGGGCAACTCAGTAATTATTTTAAGACAATTTAAGGAAAAATTCCACAACGAGAAGACATTAAAACATTTTAATTGAATTGAGACTGTATTTTATTTTGCATGAGAATGAAGTCATGAGACCCTCCCAAGTTGTTATCAACAGGCAAGGGGAAGAAGTTCCCACTAAATAAATTTTAAAGGGACAGTGAGAGTCAAAAACAAAATTATTTTTTTTTAGTCTCACACATCATGCTGTTCAACATATGATGGGCATATTAACATCAACATATGATTAACATATTACCTGACTGCTATTGTATGACTTCAGTAATGCCTAAAATCAGGAATATTTTTGTAGACATACATATAAAAACATCTGGCATTTTTAATTTAATAATTTAATTATTTAAATTTAATAATTATTTATATTTATTATATTTAATAATAATTTAAATCTAATAATTTAATTTTAACTTAATAACATTGACCAAAAGTAAGTAAATTAATACAGCTCTAGGTAGCAAACAGGAGCACTTTATCCCGAACTTATTAACTGAAACACACTAACTTACTGCATTAGAACAATGACTAAAACACATGTTTACAGGCTGAAGCACTAAATTAATTGGAGTTTTCCAATTTTGTTCCTTGGCAGAGAAAGTACTGAAATAGCAGAATCACTAAAATTAGTTTTAAGTCATCTATTACAAGAAAAAACTTATTCTAGCAGGTTCAATATACTCAATAATCACAGATTTCAATAAACCATAAACAAAATTATTAGCTTCCCCTTACATGAAACTACTCCTCTCTATTGACCTCTGTTTTATAAGCATGCAGTAATTGTTTTGTTTTGGGGGTGGGGGGTTGGGAGAATGAAGGGGGTTTCACTAAGGACCAAAAAGAAATTAAAAATAACAGTATATTGTTATTTTTGTGTGTTACAGATTTCCTTGGGTACAATTTAAATGGCATTTTATATATTTTTTTGATGAATACTGCTTTTTTGATGAATTATAACTTTTATGGGCCTACATATAACATTCTCAAACAACATTCTAGGGAAAAAGAACATTCAGGATCATTCTAAAAGTCTGAAAAATAAAATATGATACATCAACTGGATGAATACCACCATTAACTTATAATTATGAAAACCAAGTGGTACATTAAGATTACTATAATATTAGTTATAAGTAAAAATATAAAGATACATAATTAAAATTACATGACATTAAAATTTTCTGAAACCACAAGACTATGCGATAGGAACATTTTAGGGAAGCAAGACACTGCAAATTTACTCTACTTTCTTTGCTTTCAAAGATACAGAGTCATTTTCTGTTTTTTTTTTAAAGCTACAAAAAACTTTAATTCTGAATACAAAGACAATATATTCTTTCCTGCTGTGTATCACCTTTTACAGATATAGTAAATTTAAACTTTGAATTTTTCTATGCAGTAAGTTTCTTAAAAATTTATCATAGCTTCTCGAGTAGAACAGTTCCACACAGAAACAGTTGTTCAACAACACTGTAGCAATAGTAAGAAGTAACTAAAATACAGTCGTTTTACAAAGCTTATCATCAAAGGAAAACTTTTCATTACATTTAACTTACTTTGGGTTGCTTAATTAAGTCAAGCAAATCCTTTACTTGATGTCGGAGCAGATTTTGACATTTCCACATTTCATTCAATGCTCTGCAAAACACAAATACATAAATTGAAATAATAAAACAATAAAAATCCTTCCAGAATATTCCAAATATATTCTTTTTAAGTTGAAATTAACAAAAGAGATGACAGAGATAAGTTCTGCTTCACAGAAGTAAGCAACTGATGATATATGGAGCAAAAAGGCAAGGAAAATATAAGAGGTATGAACATGTGAAGGGTTATCTATATCATTAACTACAACATGTATAAACTAGGGTACAGGAATTATCTACAGAGATTATTAACTTGAGAAATAAAGGAATATTTGATGGAGTAAGGTCCTGTAGTAGGCAGGATGAAAAGGAATCAAAGACACAAACAGAAAAGAGTTTATGCTGAGAGAATGGGGGATACTTTTTTCTAAAACAGAAATACTCATAATGTAACTTTATATAATATGTATTACATGCTTATGTATATTATCATAAAAGTGTATATTATGTACTTACAGGTAAGTATACAGTTAATCATTATAATTAAAATGTATAAACCAGTGTAAATAAAAAATGATAAGCTCTCACTTGTTTTATTTAATCCTCAAATTCTATTTAAAGGTAGAATTTATACTTAGTTTTTTTAAAAGATTTATTTATTTGAGAGAGAAAGAGAAAATGTGAGTGGGGGAAGGAGAGAGAGAATCTCAAGGAGACTCCCCACCGAGCAGACCCTGACAGGGGGCTTGATCTCACAACTTGAGATCATGACCTGAGCCAAAACCAAGAGGCAGAATCCCAGCCGAGTCACACACACCTATGTGTGTAAACATACATATGTGTGTAAACACACGCCTATGTGTTTAGATTTCTAAGGACTCGATTGAGGTCTACAATCTGAAGTATGGCTGTTATATAGCTAACTAAGTAACATATTATGTTCATTATACAAATTATATAAAACATTATTACCTATAATATATAACTATAACATATATTCTATATATCCCATATAGAATACATATAAACATATTTATACTATATAAATTTGACATGTACAAGTATTTATATCCTATATATATTCATTAGTTTATATAAATATATGTGTTTACATATTACTACATGTAAGTGAATATTATTTTTATATGGCAAAATTTTTGATGTCCTCTTAATACTTTTGTTTTCAGACAGAAATTTAAATCTATTAGTTAGAGAGAGCGAGCACAGGCAGACAGAGAGGCAGGCAGAGGCAGAGGGAGAAGCAGGCTCCCTGCCGAGCAAGTAGCCCGATGCGGGACTCGATCCCAGGACGCTGGGATCATGACCTGAGCCGAAGGCAGCCGCTTTAACCAACTGAGCCACCCAGGCGTCAGACAGAAATTTAAATCTAAAAAGAAATTATACACATAACTCAAGAAAATATGCATAAATCATGAGAGCAGTTAATGTTACTGAAATGTTAAGTTACAGAATTCAGAATCACACATAATTTTATATTTGAAAAGGAAATTTTCCAAAACCAAATAGTTTTTATTACTTTGTTTTGAATTACCCACACCTCAATTAACCTCCACTATCACACATATTAAGCACTGCCATAAAATGGTAATGTAGTACAAAAATATTAAAAAACCACCTTTTTTTTTTTCATAAACAAAACTAATTGCTAAAAAAGTTTCATTCTCCTCCTTAACATTCTGTTTTAAGAATACCTTTGGATACTTTTATGGAAATAAAATAGTTTAAATCTGGACACTTAAATTCCTTTACAGTAGTCATCTCAAAATGGTACTGGCAAAGCAGCAGCATTTTATATTAGAAGCTAAATTAACATAACTATACATGCAGACATTAAAGAAAAATGACTAGTATACAGAGGACTGTAAAAATCTCTTAACTAAGTAAGAGTTACATAATTAAAATTATTTTCAAAAAACAGAGTAGTCATCTGTGAGATTACTCCTGAACTCCAAAGTCAATGAATTGTCTCTTACTTCTTAACACTTCATCATTACTTATAACTTCTGACAGGCCTGGACTTCTGGAACTTGCCTTCACTTAAAGCAGGAATTATTACACCTCTAACAGCTATTTATTAAAGATGAAATATCAAGCAATTCCAAAGCTCCATATAAAATATTATGGCTATAGTGTAAATCAAAAAGTGACCATCACTAAGATTTTATATTATATTCTTAGGGAAACCATCCTCTCTTGAGGATAAAATTATCTTAAGCAGCAAAGACAATTTATCTTTGTGTTTGCCTTCCTAAATAATCCTTTAAAAAAAGAAAAAAAAAGTAGACATAATATTACTACAACAGGAAGACAAATATAATTTAATATGAACCTGAATTCCAGCACTGTCACTAAATAAACATGAAAAATTTGATTAGAGAATGGATACCCTTACAGTTGTTACTCATCTAGTCTTCTTACTAGAGCTTTGCACTAACTCAAAGAAAAAGACAGCCACCATTGGATGGCTGTCAGAAACCTGTACGAATGTTAAAGAGAAACTCTCCTCCAGTACTCTGCTCCCAGTTGGCAAAACTACCCACCAGACTCAGCAGTACAAAAACAAGTCTAGATGAGAGCCTGCCTAATCAAAGACATCACAACCACAACACCTGAAACTACCACTAACTCTTGCCATTAACAGCTGTTCTAGGAAGCCTGAGGGAGGTGGCAACACACACCATGATCAGAGAGTACTCAAGCCTGCCTCTGTTCTTTTTCATTAATCAAGATATTTAGGGGGACACCTGTGTGGCTCAGTCAGTTAAGCATCCAACTTTTGGTTTGGGCTTGTGTCATGACCTCAGGGTTGTGGGATCAAGCCCCACTGTGAGTCTCCCCATTCTGTGGAGAGTCTGCTTGAAGATTTTCTCCCTCACTCCTGCCTTGGTCAGGCATGTATGCATGTGCACGCTTTCTCTCAAATGAATAAATCTTTAAAAAAAAAGATATTTAGTTAACTTAGAAACTTGCTTAAAACTGATACACATCAAATTTTAAATACAGAAAGTACTGTCTTCCCCAAAAGAACATGATCACAATAAAATATATGGTTCTTTCAACAAATAAGAAAGGTCAAATAAGTTCTCACCATGAACCTGCCTGCCAAGCAGCTATTTTTAAATGCTAACTAAATTCAAACTAATTAGAGTTATAAATTCAATTGATTTCTGGGCTAGAACAGTAATGTATAATGAATAAAGACAGATGTTACAATACAGAGTGGTGAGGACTGTGATAAGATTAAGAAACATTATTGAAAACTTCAAGATTATTACTATTCAGGAAAATGAAAAAAAGATGTGACAAAATTTAAGACCCAAAGAGTCACAAAAAATAAGATGTCAGATAATGTTTAGGAAGACACAGAAAATGAATGACCACCAAGCTATAAATATTATGCATGAATCTTAGGAACCTAAAAAAATGGGGGGAAAAGTCACATAAGACTATATACACACTTACTCTACTTTCATAAAGTTCAAAAGCAAGTAAAAATAAGTATTATTGAGGGATACATACGTATAAGTAAACCTTTATTTTTGATAAAACTATTTTTTAAAGATTTATTTATATATTTGAGAGAAAGAAACAGAGAGCAGGGGGGAGGGGCAGAGGGAGAGGGAGTGATGCAGACTCCATGCTGAGTGTGGTACCCAACATGGGGCTTGATCCCAGGACCCTGAGATCATGACTTGAGCTGAAATCAATAGTTGACCACTTATCTGACTGAGCCATCCAGGGGCCCCATGATAAACCTACTTTTTAAAAGGAAATGAAAAATAAATAATGTAAGCTAGTGGTTTCCTCTGGGTGGAAGACAGGAGGATAAAAGGGAGAAAAGTTCACAAGTTGAGTGTAGATCCAAAGATATATTTACCTTATCACTATGCTTCGAAACTCATATGTGATTTGTGTGCATTAAATTTTTCATAAAAATAAATGTAAAGAATTTTGGAGAAATAAATCACGAATGTAAAGCATTAAAGTAATAAAATATTAAGTATTAGATTTACAGTTGGTTAGTTAATTACAAAACGCTGGTTAAAATTTTTTAAAAAATCATTTAAAAAATATAAATACCTTAAGTGTTTTAACTTAAAACAGATAAAAATCTATTCACTTACCAACCATTTTTTGTAGAATCTATTATCCATAGATTGGAGTTTACTTAAAAACTTTTCCATGGCATTATTTTTCAGTGTATCTCGTGATCAGCATTTTTACTAATTCAAACATACTTGTTATTTAAGTGATGAATAATATCTGACATATATATAGGCTTTGTTTTAAAGATTTATTTGAGAGAGAGAAAGAGGAAGAGAGAGCGAGTAAGCAAGCAGGAGTGCAGGGGGTGATGGGCACACAGTTGCAGGGATTTATCTCAGGACCCTAGGGTGAAATCTAAAGTGGGACGCCTAAGTAACTGAGCCACCCAGGTACCCCTTATATATATGTATATATAGTTTTATAACTGCTCTTCAGTATTTTCCTTTATAATTATGTTTCTTTTCCATTTCTCATATTAAAGTTCTCATTAATTATTTTTTGTTCCTATGGGTTTGGAAGTCAACATTTTAATTCTGTTCTTTTAAAGCAACTCAAATTTTTAATTTGTACACTTAATTTACAGCCTAATTAATCAATAAGCCTGTCCTCACTCACTCTTCTAAGATAAAAGAACCACAGAACATTTTAGCTACCATCTTACATGCTGTTATCCTATAGGATCTACCTAGTATTCAAACTTTTTCAGAAAGGCACAGCACCAATCAATCAGAACAGGTGGCAGTAGAACAGGGCCTGAAGGTCCTTCTGCTATGCCCAGGAACAGGGGAAAGTGGGTGGGGAGAGGATCGCAGGGACTCTCAATAGATCTTACATACTGTTCCAAGAAGTGTGTGCTGGCTAAATATCAGCCCAGATGCTAACCTACTTTTTTTTTTTTAATTTTATTTATTTATTTGACAGAGATCACAAGTAGGCGGAGAGGCAGGCAGAGAGAGAGAGAGGAGGAAGCAGGCTCCCCGCTGAGCAGAGAGCCCGATTCGGGGCTCGATCCCAGGACGCTGAGATCACGACCTGAGCCGAAGGCAGAGGCTTAACCCACTGAGCCACCCAGGCGCCCCGCTAACCTACTTTTTAATCTACACCTGCTTCCCTTGGTAAAGAAAACTTTGTTATTATTGCTGGTGTTGGCATTGTTGTTTTTATAGGCACTAATTATTTGGATCTGCAGAAGTGTTTGAAAATTTTGTTACTTCTTAATATTCCTTCCTTCTGAATTTTGTTTTTTGCCAAGAGAAACATTTACTCTTTAGTAATTTTCTCAAGTAGGATATGAGTGGTTGACTCTCATTTTTTGCTTAAGAGCGACTTTCAGTTTTGTTCATGAATGACAGGTGAGCTAAGTCAAGAATAAGCCTAGACCATGATTTCACTTAGGTTGTCTCAAATAAATACATATATACATATACATATATATATGTATACACACACACACACACACACACACACACACACATCTCCTATTCTCATTCATTCTAAGCAGCCATCAATTGCACCATGAAGATAAGGATGCACTCTAATTCTAGAGGTGTTGGCATATGACAATTTTGTTTTAAAATCAATTAAATATGGTAGTAACATATTTCACTGTATGCAGTAGAAAAAGAATGAACTTTGGAACCAGGTAGAGTTCAAATCCTGACTTGTCTCCTACTACTTGTGTGATTTTGTGCAAGTTAACTGACCTCTGTAATTCAGTTCCCCATGTGAAAAACAGGAAAAATATCAATTACACGAAGGGTTGGCAAGCTTTTCTATAAAAGGCCAGATAATAAATGTTATGGACCATACAATACAGTCTTTGTTGAAACTATGCAATTCTGCTATTAAAGCACAAAAGCAGCCATTGATAATATATACTCCTCTGCCTGAAGTACACCCGATAATAAGAAATTTACATTTCTCCTTTTCTTCAATGTTTCTATGAAAGTTATAATTGGCACATATAATAATTCCCATGGAAGAAGTCAAAGTCCCATTAAGCAGACATAGGAATGAAAATTATATGCAGCTCCTTAGACTTCAATTTCCGAACATTTAATCCCCCACTTGTAATGACATTTGCTGGAATGCAGAGGATCTACATTTTCTAAAACCTAGAGCAAATCAATCTCTAGGTTTCAATTTCCTAACCATCAGTATGATTCAATTAGTAAGGTCTCTTCCATGTCCAAAATGCCAATCCCGTATAGTGGTGCTCAAAAGTATTTTCTGAATGAAAAATGGTCATTAAAATGTATTTGTGCATACCCACATGACAAACTATAACAGATTCTGAGGTTATGTGGCACAAAATATGTACCCTACCGCTCTACAGCAAAATTCAAATGACTATGAGGTTAAAACAAGGTAGTAGGATTTTCTCAGTATGGACCTTCTTAATGCCTTAAGGAAGAAAACAAACAAAAAGGTACATCAATACTTCTTGAAACAACAATATGAATGTCCAGGGAAAGAAATCAAATCCTGAAAGATTCCATGTCAATCAGCTCTATTTTTTAATTGCTTACAAAAATCCTGTTAATCTCATGTTGATAGCAGTACCTTTGAAAAAACAGCCAGGTATTTTATTGTGTCTACCATTTAAACAATGTTTGCATTACATAAATTGTTAGCATTTAAAAATACAGTTGTGGGGGTTTTCCCCATAAAATCCAATACACTGAAAAAGATGAAAAGGACAAAATTTGACATTTGAAACATACTTCACAGCATTTAAATCCAGTGTGGCATACAAGTAATATAAACACTTCATCCGTTCTGTAGTTTCCAAATTGTGGGGAACCATATATTGGGCAAAGATGCGTTCAACAAGCAATCTACAAAAACACAGAGAAGGTACTGTAATGATTTTTTTTAATGTATTGAATTTGTATATAAAATTCCAAAACACACAAAGGATACATGTAAAAGAAGTTTCTGCTTTCTGAATGGAGATGAGATTTCAAATCAATGATTTCCTTCTATAAGAAGAAGGGCTGAAAAAAGATTTAGCTGGATGTACTGGCAATAACTCTATCCCCAGGTAAGATAACTACCTCTGCACAACCTTGAGTATATACAAGGGATTCGATTTCCTTATCTGAATAATAAAGTGTCAAAAAACCAGGTCCTTCCAAACGACAGATTCTAAGCATCTCTAAGCTAAAATTTCTAAGACATTTCTAAGATTCTTCTGGGTTTTTATTTTTCTGAGTAACCATCATGAAAAGACCTGGTTAACAGTTTAAAAAAAAAAAGTACTAGCAAATAATGCAAATCTCCCATGCAATGATGTTGCACACTCAAAAAGTCTAAAAATGTCAATTTTACAAAAATAATAACTATAAAGATTCTTAAATAAAGTTAATCTAAGACACCCAGTTTCTAGTTAAAATTGTAAGGTGGCCTACTGGTTCTTAATTTTCTCATTCTCATCTATTATGAGTAAAACCATTTGGATCTAAGAATTTAAAATAAATTCAAGCAAGTGAAATCAATTCTGCAAGCAGGATTCACAGATCTATTTACTACTAAATGGTTAGGATCTATACAAGATCTAACCTTATACTGCAGAAGAAAAATATGGTTATATTCAGATAATGTGTTTCAAATAAAACTATAAACTGTCTCCTTATCCTTCAGTAGGAACTATTTATTTAAAATGTCTAAAATCCAAAAGCTTAATTTTCATTTATCTGAAAACACTTTATTCGAAAAATAACCTGTGAAATCAAATTTAAATGATTATACACATTTCTAGTCTTAAGTACCACTGTTTAAAAATAGTATACAAAAATGAACTTAAAAACTATATCCCTCCCTAAAGGGATATGCACATTATTGCTTCATTTATGGCTTTGGTAGGAAGAAAACTAGTCACTCACTAGCTTTAACTTGCAGTAAAAACTGAGAGACTAGCTTTAACTTGCAGTAAAAACTGAGAGACTTTAAAGTTATAAAGAAAACAGTTTACCTAAAACAACAGATCAACAACAGCTAAATACATCAAAAGCACCATATATTTTACATATGATGTCCTTAACTTACCGATCATCAATACTATTTTGATAATATATATGTAGTAATTTGTCTTTGATCCATGAAATCTGTTTTGCAGCATCTTTTCCAGCTGCTGATTGTAAAGCATACTTCTTATAAATTTGGGCAAGTCCCATCATGGCTTCTTTGCGCACTCTCCACTTAAAGCAAAAACAAAAACACTTTCTTAAAATTAAAAAATGCTCACATTATATTTCAGGAAAGTCCATTTTCTTGTTTTTAAGCTGCTTTACACAATATATCTTCATCACTCCTCAGTTACTAGATATCAATTTATAATGACTACGAAAAAACACAACTATCATTTTAATATATCTACTATGTAAAGTACGGAGATATCAACAAGTATAAAAAATCTTAATGCTTTAATACCCTAAACCCATCATTTACCCCTAAAAAACAAACATTAATCACCATCACATGAGGTCACTGAAAACTGGTAAGAGAAAATATGCTACAAAATTTTAATGGGCAAAGAATGAGTTAATTGTGACTTATCCCTTATACATTTTTTCCATTTATGGTGTATATTAAATATACTTCAATTAAAGGTACATGACATTGGTTTTATCAAATGCTAAGTAAAGACACTCAGTTTATTTTGTATATTTGAGAATCAAGTTCAAGTGTAAGAGGAATGCATTCAACTATTTTTTTTAAAATACATATTTGCTAGTATTATCTAATACTGCTTAATTATCTTGGGATGAGTTAATTCTTTAATTTTACATAAACAGCACTATAATCAGTAAGATGTTAGTAATGTTTAGAACTTCATGGAGCTGCACAGATATTTTTTTCCCCCTTTGCAGTCTGTCATTCATTGTATATTCTTCCTTTGGTTTTTCTTTCAATTACTTAGAGCAGATTAAGAACAGTCCTTATCTCATCCATCCACTCATACATATTGAAATAAAAGAGTTCAAAAAGCCTTACTCATAAAATAAGAATTGAATTTGTTTATAGGAACTTTCTATTCTCTGTCTTATCTCTAATTCCCCAAACTGCTGCTTTAAGGAGAATTTAAAGATAGAGCATATTCTAATTCTGCCAAGAACATAAATATATTCCATTATTTTTTGATACTCAGTATTTATATGAATGAACCAAGGAGGCCTATGACGAATACATTATCAAAAATTATGTGAATTTACAATACACAGATACTTAGCTCAAATTCCAAGTCTAACAAAGAAAAAGACTACTTGAACACTTAAAAGGCTGTTATCCTACCTACCACGAGGCGAATCTCCTTTTCCTTCTTTATGCCTTTTGGACCTATCATTAATACTCTATGAGATATTAAATAAAGACAAGGCTAAATTTATTAGTTAAGATAAGTTATTCCTAATACCTATAGATTTGGAGGGAAAACTATGCAATTCCTACCCATCTATCCTCTACCCACAAAACAGCATTAAAAGAGCATTAAATAATGACATATATAATAATGACAGCAAAGAGAGCATTAAATAATGACAACAGCACAACCAAACTTATAAGCAACTATTAAAATGACATATTTACTAGTCAAAATTATTCACAACTACCAATAGGCTTCCCACTTTCTTTGTTAATTAACCCCCAAATACTTCAATGATTTTCATCCTTCACCAAAATTATTCAAGCCTAAATCCAGTAAAACCCACACCAGAAAGGAAAGGCAATGGAGATGAGGAGAGAATGAACATTCACTCACATACTTTACTGAGTGTCTAATATAGCCAAGCAATATGAATACAAGAATAAGAAGACACTATACTTCTCTTAAGAAGCCAGTGATTACTGAGTGCAGCTAGGGGGTGCTCATGCAAGGGGAAAGATTTAGGGTCACAGAAGATAGGCTGTAAGCATGCTGCTCTGCCATCTTTAGCTTTGCAAAGTTGAAAACATGTTATTTTCTACTCCACAGAAATTATAATACAACCAGCTAAAGGACTATCAACTGATACTCATGTGAAAAGAAACAGAAGAGAGTCAACAACAACATAAGAAGTTGTGTCAGAGGCCTTTACAAGTCATTTATTAAAACTAGTGTCCAGGCTAAACATCTGACTATCATTTAGAGCCAATTCATCTTTAAAATGAGAACAAATAATCCGAATTTAAAAACCTAACAAAACTTAACAAAAAAAAAAAAGTTCTCATAAATACTAAATATTAGAATGCCCCCTAAAAAGGGCAAGTTACATTTAAGTCTCAATATTTCCAATATTGAAATTTTGAAATTTTTTAGTAGTATTTGAAATACTACTAAACTTAAAGTATGCAAAGTAAAAGCCACCTACTACTAATTATTATTCCTACTTACCCGTTTGTCTAATGTTCTCTCTCTCACAAAATTAAGTAAGTGATCGTTGACCAGAAGAATATCCTTTTTAGCAGCTGTAACTATGGACACAATAACATCATGTCTAATAGCTTCTTCAGGGTCATGTGACCTCACTTTAAGATACTCTGAAAGACAAAATTTTCTTTTATTAAAATGGAACTTTAAGAATTAATATGTTTTAAAAGATTTCATAAGTCCTTGGTAAATAAACCACAACAAAGCAAAACGGAAGTATAAGGTTCAAAGTTTCAAAATTAAGAGCAGAGGAAAAAAGGGCATAGACATGAAGGTTAGTCCTTTAGTCAAAATATACTAGTTTACATGCAACTGAGTACTAAAACCCCTCCCCATCTGGGGGTCAGGGTAGTGTATTAAAGAGTTCCTAACCTCATTAACTAAACCATACAAATGAACTAAGAAGTATATGACTTTAAATATTTCATTTCTATTTTTGTTTAAACAGTTAAAATATTCAAGTCAAGTAGTTCTACTGGGAAAAGGCTAGAATATTTAAGCTTCTATCCCTTATCTGAGTAACATTTCAGAAAGAATAAAATTAAAATACCAGCCACCAAGAAATAAGATTACAGGAAACACCACAAGGAAAGTCCATGTAACTAAAGTAAGAAAGACAAAGGAAACATAGAAGAAATTAAACATTTAACAACTAGGAGTGGCTGGAGGAAGACCTTAAATTCAGTCAAAAACATGGCAGCGCTGATCTGACACTGAGCTGAAAGAAACAATTAACACTCTTCAGTAATGATATATTAGAGGCTTAAGGAAGAGGTACCACAACTGAACATGAACATAACAAAATATCATTTCATTTTTTATTATGAGACCAGTAAGCTAAATTTTCATTGTTTGGATTTGGAACAATATGTCTAGCTATGCCTATATACAGCAAATAGTGCTTATGATTGTAAATGGATTTACTTTCCTATAAATTGACAGCTTAACAAATAATTACAGCATGAACACCCATAAAGCCTCTGCCCAGGTTTAAGCATTTGCACCGTGAGCATTCTGTAACAGAAACTATTTCCAAAAATGAGAAAGAACATATGTCGCCCCCCGCAAAAAAAACTTCTGAAGTGTAATTTTACCTAATTCAGTAAAGAAAGTTACTTTAAGTACTAATTTCAAATGAAGCCTATTAAATACATCTCAAGTTCTTTTCTCCACCAAGATAAACACGGGAGTTTTATCTTCCACTTTACCTGTTTCAAGTTCAATTGATATTATTCTTAGAGGCCACTAAGACAAAACCAATGAGAACACCATCTATTTTAAGACGCATCCCAATCTCCCTAAAACAAGTCATTCATATTAAACAGATATATATAAGAATTATTAACTTACAGATCCCTACAGTGCAGAGGAAAACAAAAGAGAAAGATGAAATTCTTGATAGTTAGCATGACAAAGCAGCTAATAATACTCTTCACAATATGGCCATGTCCCTCAAAATGTAGCTGAAGGCACAAGGATGAATCTCAGAAAAACACTGTCAAGAAAGGCAAGACAACGGAGTGCCTGGGTGGCTCAGTGGGTTAAAGCCTCTGCCTCTGGCTCAGGTCAGGATCTCAGAGTCCTGGGATGGAGCCCCTCATCAGGCTCTCTGCTCAGCAGGGAGCCTGCTTCCTTCTTTCTCTCTCTGCCTGCCTCTCTGCCTACTTGTGATCTCTATCAAATAAATAAATAATATCTAAAAAAAAAAGAAAGAAAAAGAAAGGCAAGACAAACGTGTGTCTAACATATATTAATCTTAGCTCACTCCTGAAATCTTAAGGAAATGTCTTTTAAAAGGGACAAGTATAGGGACGCCTGGGTGGCTCAGTTGGTTAAGCAGCTGCCTTCGGCTCAGGTCATGATCCCAGCGTCCTGGGATCGAGTCCCACATCGGGCTCCTTGCTCATCAGGGAGCCTGCTTCTCCCTCTGCCTCGGCCTGCCACTCTGTCTGCCTGTGCTCACTCCTGCTCTCTATCTGACAAATAAATAAATAAAATCTTTAAAAAAAAAAAAAAAAAAAAAGGGACAAGTATAAGAGAAAAGATCATAGCAAAAGAGAGTTTTCAACAAAATTGTGGCAGATGCAGCACTTGTAAACAAAATAAAAAGATGAAATCCAAAAAGGGAAGAAAATAATAAATAAGCTCATTTCCAGGGTAGAAGAACCATGAAAACATTCAGAAATTCAAGGCATCAGCTGGAAATATGAGGAATGCTTGAAGTAGTGCACGTAAAGTAGACAGAACCTTAGATTTTTCAGGGCTATCTTTCAGCCAACTACAAAAAACATGCAGTTTATAACAATACAGGCCTACCTCAAGAAGCAAGGGAAAACTCAAATAAACAACCTAACCTTACACCTAAAAGAGTTAGAAAAAAAAAACAAAGAAAACCCAAGCCCAGTAAGAAGAAGGAATAATAAAGATCAGAGTAAAAATAAATGATATAGAAACATAAAAAATAGAACAGATCAATGAAACTAAGAGTTGGTTTCAATAAACCTCTAGCTATCAAAAAAAAAGGAC
Organism: Taxidea taxus jeffersonii; assembly: GCA_003697995.1. Classification (NCBI taxonomy): domain Eukaryota; kingdom Metazoa; phylum Chordata; class Mammalia; order Carnivora; family Mustelidae; genus Taxidea; species Taxidea taxus. Next base: position 18,650 of record RCUC01124593.1, on the reverse strand, counting down.
CCAAATAAACAAAATTATTAATAAAAGAAGAGAAATAACAACCAACACCACAGAAATACAATTATAACAGACTTTTAGGGAAACCCATATGCCAACAAATTGGACAACTTAGAAGAAATGGATAAATTTCTGGAAACATACAACCCACCAAAACTAAAGCATGGAGAAATAGAAAATAAGTAAATAAAATAGAACAGACCAATTACCAGCAATGAAATTGAATCAGTAATCAAAAAATCCCAAAAACTAAAAGTCCAGGACCAGATAGCTTCATAGGCAAATTCTACCAAAGAATTAAAGAAGAGTTAATACCTATTCTTCTCAAACTATCTCAAAAAAATAGAAGAGGAAAAAAAAAATAGAAGAGGAAGGAAAACTTCCAAATTCATTCTGTGAGGCCAATATCACCCTGATACCAAAACTAGATAAAGATACCACCAAAAAAAAAGAATACTAGGGGCAATATCTCTCATAAGAATAAATGCAAAAATCCTCAACAAAATATTAGCAAACTGAATTAAACAATATTTCTAAAAAATCATGTCAAGATGAAGTGGGATTTATACCTGGGATGTGAGGGCAGTTCAATATTCACAAAACAATTAACTTGATAAATCACATTAATAAAAGAAAGGATAAAAATCAAGGGCACTTGGTAAGTGGGTGACTCAGTCAGTTAAGCAGCTCAGGTCATAATCTCAGGGTACTGGGATCCAGCCCTCCCACTGGACTCCCTGCTCAGCAGGGAGTCTGCTTATCCCTCTCCCTCTGACCTTCCCTCCTTCTCACACTCACTCTCTCTCAGAAAATAAATAAAATCTTTTTAAAAAATTGTATCATCAGGCGCCTGGATGGCTCAATAGGTTAAACCTCTGGCTTTGGCTCAGGTCATGATCCCAGGGTCCTGGGATCGAGCCCCGCATCCGGCTCTCTGCTCAGCAAGGACCCTGCTTCCGCCCCACCCCCACCTGCCTCTCTGCCTACTTGTGATATCTGTCTGTCAAATATATAAATAAAATCTTTTTAAGAAATTGTATCATCATTTCAACAGATGCAGGAAAAGAATCTGACAAAGTACAAGATCCATTCATGATAGAAATCCTCTGCAAATCAGGTTTAGAGGGAACATACCTCAACATGATAAAGGCCTTACAAGAAAAACCCACAGCCAACATCATACTCAGTGGTGAAAAACAGAGCTTTTCCTTTAAGGTCAGAAACAACACAAGGATGTCCACTTCCAATGCTTTTATTCAAAATATTACTCAGAAGTCCTAGTCACAGCAATCAGACAACATAAAGAAATAAAAGGCATCCAAATGGATAAACAATAAAAAGGCTTCTATCCAACAGATAAGATAATCATTATCTGCAGATGACATACTATATATAGAAAACCCTAAAGACTACACCAAAAAATGACTAGAACTGACAAGTGAATTCAGTAAGGTCATAGGATACAAAATCAATGTACAGAAACCTGTTGCACTCCTATACTCTAACAATGAAGCAGCAGAAAGTGAAATTAAGAAAAAATCCCATTTAAAATTGCATCAAAAATAATAAAATATCTAGGAATAAACTTAACCAAAAGAGTAAAAGCCTGTACTCTGAAAATTATAAAAACACTGATGAGATCAATTCAAGATGATACAAAGAAACAAAAAGAAATTCCATGCTCATGGGTTAGAAGAACAAATACTGTTAAAATGTCCATACCACCCAAAGCAATCTACAGATTTAATAAAATTCCTATGAAAATACCAACATTTTTCACAAAACTAAAACAATCCTAAAATTATTATGGGATTACAAAAGACCTCAACTAGCCAAAGCAATCTTGAAAAAGAAAAACAAAGCTGGAGGTATCACAATTCCAGACTTCAAGTTATATTACAAAATGGTAGAATTAAAATAATATGGTACTGGCATAAAAACAAACACACAGAACAATGGAACAGAATAGAAAACCCAGAAGTAAACCCACATTTTAAGACCAATTAATCTTCAACAAAGGAGAAATGAATATCCAGTGGAAGAAAATCTCTCCAACAAATGGAGCTGGGAAAACCAGACAGCTACATTGCAAAAGAATGAAACTAGACCACTTTCTTTCACCAAACACAAAATTTTCACCACTTTCTTTTCACCAAACACAATAAACTCAAAATGGGTTAAAGACCTAAATGTGAGACCTTAAACTGTAAAAACCCTTGAAGAGAGCACAGGCAGTAATTTCTCAGACATTGGCTATAACAACATTTTTATAGATAGTGTCACTTGAGATAAGGGAAACAAAAGCAAAAATAAAGTATTGGGACTATTTCTAAATTAAGTTTCTGCACAGCAAAGAAAACAACCAATAAAACTAAAAGACAACCTAGAGAAGGGGAGAAGATAAAAGATAGTGGCAAATAACATATCTGATAAAGGGTTAGTACCCAAAACATATAAAGAAGTGATACCACACAACACCAAAAAACCCCAAATGATCCAATTAAATAATGGACAAGAGATATGAACAGACATTTTTCCGAAGACAAACAGATGGCCAAAAGATACATGAAAAGATGCTCAAATCACCCATCATCAAGGAAATCCAAGTCAAAAACTACAATGAGGTGTCATTGTGAAATGACAGACAAATGACATTTGTCAGAATGGCTAATATCAACAACCAAGAAACAAGAGGTCTTGGTGAGGATATAGCAAAAGGGAAACTCTCTTGCACTGTCAGTGGGAATGCAAACTGGCACAGCCACTCTGGAAAACAGTATGGAATTTCCTCAAAAAGTTAAAAATGGAACTACTCTTCAAGCCAGTAATTCCACTACTGGGTACTCACCCAAAGAATACAAAAACACTAATTCAAAGGCATACATTTACCCCTATTTATTGCAACATTATTTACATACAATAGCCAAGCTAAGGAAAAAGCCCAAGTGTCCATCCATAGATGGTATGAAGAAGAGGTGATATCTCACAAGAGATATTAACCTATACTATTCCTTTTTTTGGTGGTGTCTTTATCTGGTTTTGGTATCAGGGTGATACTGGCCTCATAGAATGAACTTCGAAGTTCTCCTTCCTCCTCTATTTTTTTTTCCTCTTCTATTTTTTTTTAGATAGTTTGAGAAGAACAAGTACACACACACACACACACACACACACACACACAGAGTGGAATATTATTCAGCTGTAAAAAGGAATGAAATCTTGCCATATGCAAACCATGGATAAAGCTAGAGAATATAATCTTAAGCAAAATCAATCAAAGAAAGACATATATCATATGATCTCACACACATGTGGAATTTAAGAAACCCGATGAGCAACAGGAAAAAATGGGAGCAAAAGACAAACCAACAGACTCAATTAGAGAGAACAAACTGATGGTTACCTGAGGAAGGTGGGTAGGGGCACAGGTGAAATAAGTGAATTAAAAGAAAAGAAAAAAAAAAAAAACTAAAATGTGCCCAGAGGCTAAAAGTAGGAAATCATAAAATATAACATAAATGTTTCATAAAAAAAGGAAACTACACCCTATCTTTTGGTAAACACTCAAACATTCCAAACAATGGAATGACTTAAAAGGTTATCGGTGAAATTATTCACATTTAAAATATATTTTAGATAGCTATAAAAAAATAAAATCAAAACATGGGGTGCCTGGGTGGCTCAGTGGGTTAAAGCCTCTGCCTTCGGTTCCGGTCATGGTCCTGGGATCGAGCCCTGCATCGGGCTCTCTGCTCAGCGGGGAGCCTGCTTCCTCCTCTCTCTATGCCTGCCTCTCTGCCTACTTGTGATCTCTGTTAAATAAATAAATAAAATCTTTAAAAATATCAAAACATGTATTATTTAGTTAACAGCAAACTGTTAACTATGTTCTGACTATGGGAAAATTACTTAATTTTTTTATACTTTAAAAAATATCCAGGGGCGCCTGGGTGGCTCAGTGGATTGGGCCGCTGCCTTCGGCTCAGGTCATGATCTCAGGGTCCTGGGATCGAGCCTCACGTCGGGCTCACTGCTCTGAGGGGAGCCTGCTTCCTCCTCTCTCTCTCTGCCTGCCTCTCTGCCTACTTGTGATCTCTCTGTCAAATAAATAAATAAATAATCTAAAAAAAAAAAAATATCCAGAACATATACAAACCACTACAAATCAACAAGAAAAACAAGCCAATTTTAAAAAGATGGATTTAAAATTTAAACAGATACTTCACAAAAGAAAATTTCAATACAAACATAAAAAGATACTCAATCTTATTAGTCATCAGGAGAATGCAAATTAAAACCACAATAAAACAGCAAGAACTATCAGAATGACTACAATCAAAAAGACTTATGATACAAAACAGTGACAAGAACATTGAAGAGCTGGAAGTCTAAAACATTTCCAGTCCAAGTGGAAAACAATACAGCTAATATGGAGAACTTAGTCATTTCTTATAAAATTAAACATGTATTTACCCTATGATCAGCAATTCACTCCAAGTAATTACAGAGAGAAATAAAAGCATAAATCCATAGAAACACTTGTACCAATACTCAGAGTAATCTTAATTGCTCCAAATCAAAAACAACCCAGAAACCCATCAGACAAAAAAGTGAATAAACAAATCACTGTGTATTTATACAATAGAATATCACTCAATAATAATAATTTAAAAAAAGGGAATGAAGTAAAAATACAGGAGTCCCAAAGACACCAGCAACTAGACTTTTAAACTCCTGATAGGATCCTCTTCAGTGGGGAATCTGACTAGTTAAAGAGAAGTATTTAAACTACAGGTTTTCTAACAAAGAACCCACCCTGGTCACCCTAAATCAAAGTTCAGAGTCAGCAATCCCATCTATATATTCAGGGCTTTCTAAATAGCTCTTTATTTAGTTCCCCACTCTTTTTTTTTTTTAAGATTTTTTTTTATTTGTTTATTAGAGAGAGAGAGAGAACACAGGCAGACAGAGAGGCAGGCAGAGGCAGAGGGAGAAGCAGGCTCCCTGCCAAGCAAGGAGCCCGATGTGGGACTCGATCCCAGGACGCTGGGATCAGGACCTGAGCCGAAGGCAACCGCTTAACCAACTGAGCCACCCAGGCGTCCCTAGTTCCCCACCCTTAATTATGAGCAGAGAGCTACCGACTGACTAGCATTTGAGGAAAGCCTCTAACACAGAAAATACAGACAAAAGTAGGTGGGAAAAATAAGTTGACTAAAACAAACATTTTGTAGGGAAAAAAATTCTCCAAAACACTATCATTAAATTTTTTCAGAGAATAGTTCACCAATAAGACATGAACAGAATGTTACAGTAAAAGAGAAGGGGGAAGAGAAAGGAGAAGCAGACAGACGAACATGCAGGAAAGAGAGAAAGAAGGAAAGGAAAGAGAGGGAAGACGAAAGAGGAAGGAAGAACAGGTCCTCTGAAGATCAATGCTATAAAGTAGAAGCTCAAAGAGCAAGCAGTCCAAATTTACATATGAGTGGGCAGGCAGGTAGAGGGTTTCAGACAGGATATCACCCCCAAAAAGGATGAAAGTAAGAAATACCTGCTGTTTAAACAGAATTGGTAGAAATTTAACAAAACCTGAAAGTACTACTACGACAAAATATTGTTAAAAATATTTCAGAGGGGGAGGAGTCAAGATGGCAGAGAAGTACCAGGCTGAGACGACATCAAGTAGCAGGAGATCAGCTAGATAGCTTATTAAACCATTCCGAACACCTACAAATCCAACAGGAGATTGAAGAGAAGAAGAGCAACAATTCTAGAAACAGAAAATCGACCACTTTCTCAAAGGTAGGACCAGCAGAGAAGTGAATCCAAAGTGAGGGGAAGATAGATCGAGGGGGTAGGGGTCAGCTCCAGGCAAGTGGCAGAGCAATGGAGCACAAAATCAGGACTTTTAAAAAAGTCTGCTCCACTGAGGGACATCGCTCCAGAGGCTAAACCGGGGTGAAGCCCACATGGGGTCAGCATGGCCCCAGATCCCTCAGGGTCACAGAAAGATCGGGGGTGTCTGAGTGTCGCAGAGCTCGCATGTATTAGAGTGGGGAAGCCAGCTACAGAGACAGAGCTGAGGAGTGAGCTCTTAACTCAGGATTACCTTGAACCATAATCCATGGCACAGACCACTGCTCTGTGAGTGGGGTCCCCACAAGATCCAGGGAGATCCCCCACCCCCACGGAAGAACTCAGGGATCTCCAGGGTTCGACGACTCCAGGTAGAGCTGAGTGCCAAAGACAGAGACGCTTGGTCACAGGCTGGATGAGCTCGGAGCGCAGCTGGAGGCCAGGGAGACGGGAGTGATCAAGCGCTTTTCTCCAAGCGTGGCTGGAGACCAGGGAGATGGGAGTGATTGAGCGCTTTTCTCTGAGGGCACACTGAAGAGTGGGGCCCAAAGATCTCGGCTCCTCCAGGCTGGGGACTGAGAGGCCGCCATTTTTATTCCTGTCCTCCGGAATTCTACGGAAAGCATTCAGGGAACAAAAGCTCCCAAAAGCGAGCCCAAGCAGATTACTTACCTTGGCCCCTGCTAAGGGTGGTACAATTCCGCCTCAGGCAGAGACACTTGAGAATCACTACAACAAGCCCCTCCCCCAGAAGATCAACAAGAAATCCAGCCAAGAACAACTTCACTTACCAAGGAGAAAAACAGAATTCCAGAGGAGGAGAAAGCAAAGCATGGAATTCATGGCTTTCTCCCCATGAATCTTTAGTCTTGCAAAGTTAATCAATTTTTAAAAATTTTTTTTCTCTTCTGCTAATTTTTTTAACTTTTACCCTTTCCTCCATTAATGTTTTTTAACTAGTTTATCTTAATAACTTTCTTAAAAAAATTTTTTTGAACCTTTATTATTATAGTCATATTTTATCCTTCATTGTATCTAACTTTATTTTTTGTATACACATAGGGTTCTTTCTTCTAAAAATACACCCTAAATCTAGCACCGGGCTTGTTCGAGTTCCCAGCCCAAGCCAATTCTCTCCACTTTCCTTTTCTTTATTCTCCCAACCAACTTACCGTATCAACTCCTTTCTTAGAAATTAAAAAAAAACAAATTTTTTTTTCATCTTTATAGTCATATTCCAACCCTTCATTGTGTTCACCCTTACATATGTTTTTCATTCTTTAAAATTTGGGGAGGTAGTTTCTTCTAAGAGACCAAAATACTCCCAGAATTAAGTGGGTGACCCTGTTCTAGTCACCAGTCTAAAAATATATGTATTTTTTTCCTTTTTACATTTTTTATTTGTGTTCTTTTTAAAATTTTTTTTCCTGAACAACTTTTTACCCCATTTATTGCCCCCATGATTTGGGGTCTCTTCAGATTTGGTTAAAGCATATTTTCCTGGGGTCTTTGCCACCCTTCTAGTATTTTATTTGCTCCTTCATATATTCTTATCTGGACAAAATGAGAAGGCGGAAAAACTCACCAGAAAAAAAAACAAGAGGCAGTACCGAAGGCACGGGACCTAATCAATACAGACATTGGTAATATGTCAGATCTAGAGTTCAGAATGATGATTCTCAAGGTTCTAGCTGTGCTCGAAAAAGGCATGGAAGATATTAGAGAAACCCTGTCCAGAGAAATAAAAGCCCTTTCTGAAGAAATAAAAGAACTAAAATCTAACCAAGTTGAAATAAAAAAAGCTACTAATGAGGTGCAATCAAAAATGGAGGCTCTTACTGCTAGGATAAATGAGGCAGAAGAAAGAATTAGTGATACAGAAGACCAAATAACAGAGAATAAAGAAGCTGAGCAAAAGAAGAGACAAACAACTACTGGAACCTGAGGGGAGAATTCGAGAGATAAGTGACACCATAAGACGAAACAACATTAGAATAATTGGGATTCCAAAAGAAGAAGAAAGAGAGAGGGGAGCAGAAGATATATTGGAGAGAATTATTGTACAAAATTTCCCTAATATGGCAAAGGGAACAAGCATCAAAATCCAGGAGGTGAGATACTCCCCTCAAAATCAATAAGAATAGGTCCACACCCTGTCATCTAATAGTAAAATTTACAAGTCTTAGCGACAAAGAGAAAATCCTGAAAGCAGCACGGGACAAGAAGTCTGTAACATACAATGGTAAAAATATTAGATTGGCAGCAGACTTATCCACAGAGACCTGGCAGGCCAGAAAGAACTGGCATGATATATTCACAGAACTAAAATGAGAAAAACATTCAGCCAAGAATACTATACCCAGGTAGGCTACCACTGAAAATAGAAGGAGAGATAAAAAGCTTCCAGGAAAAACAAAAACTGAAAGAATTTGCAAACACCAAACCAGCTCTACAGGAAATATTGAAAGGGGTCCTGTAAGCAAAGAGAGACCCTAAAAGTAGTCGATCAGAAAGGAACAGAGACAATATACAGTAACAGTCACCTTACAGGCAATACCATGGCAATAAATTCATATCTCTCAATAGTTACCCTGAATGTAAATGGGCTAAATGCCCCAATCAAAAGACACAGGGTTTCAGAATGGATAAAAAAACAAAACCCATCAATATGCTGCCACAAGAAACTCATTTTAGACCTGAAGACACCTCCAGATTGAAAGTGAGGGGGTGGAAAACAATTTACCATGCTAATGGACATCAGAAGAAAGCTGGGGTGGCAATCCTTATATCAGATCAATTAGATTTTAAGCCAAAGACTATAATAAGAGATGAGGAAGGACACTTCATCATACTCAAAGGGTCTGTCCAACAAGAAGATCTAACAATTTTAAATATCTATGCCCCTAACATGGGAGCAGCCAACTATATAAACCAATTAATAACAAAATCAAAGAAACACATTGACAAGAATACAATAATAGTAGGAGACTTTAACACACCCCTCACTGAAATGGACAGATCATCCAAGAAAAAGATCAACAAGGAAAGAAAGGTCTTAAAGGACACACTGGACCAGATGGACATCACAGATATATTCAGAACATTCCATCCCAAAGCAACAGAATACACATTCTTCTCTAGTGCACATGGAACATTATCAAGAATAGATCACATCCTGGGTCATAAATCAGGTCTCAACAGGTATCAAAAGATTGGGATCATCCCCGGCACATTTTCAGACCACAATGCTCTGAAGCTAGAACTCAATCACAAGAGGAAATTTGGAATGAACCCAAATGCACAGAAACTTAACAGCATCCTTCTGAAGAATGAACGGATCAACCAGGAAATTAAAGAATTGAAATAATTCATGGAAACAAATGATAATGAAAACACAAAGGCTCAAAATCTGTGCGACAAGGCAAAGGCAGTCCTGACAGGAAAATAGATAGCAATACAAACCTTTCTCAAGAAACAAGAAAAGTCTCAAGTACACAACCTAACCCTACACCTAAAGGAGCTGGAGAAAAAAAGAAAGCCTAAACCCAGCAGGAGAAGAGAAATAATAAAGACCAGAGCAGAAACCAATGAAATAGAAACCAAAAAAACAATAGAACAAATCAACGAAACTAGGAGCTGGTTCTTTGAAAGAATTAATAAGATTGATAAACCCCTGGCCAGACTTATCAAAAAGAAAAGAGAAAGGATCCAAATAAATAAAATCATGAATGAAAGAGGAGAGATCACAACCAACACCAAAGTAATACAAAAAGCTATAAGCACATATTATGAGCAACTCTAAGCCAACAAATCTGACAATCTGGAAGAAATGGATGCATTTCTAGAGACATATAAACTACCAAAATTGAACCAGGAAGAAATAGAAAACCTGAACAGACCCATAACCAGTAAGGAGATTGAGTCATCAAAAATCTCCAAACAAAAGCCCAGGGCCAGACGGCTTCCCACGGGAATTCTACCAAACATTTAAAGAAGAATTAATTCCTATTCTCTTGAAACTGTTCCAAAAAATAGAAATGGAAGGAAAACTTCCAAACTCATTTTATGAGGCCAGCATCACCTTGATCCCCAAACCAGACAAGAATCCCATCAAAAAACAGAATTACAGGCCAATATCCTTGATGAACACAATGAGAAAATTCTCACCAAAATACTAGCCAATAGGATCCAACAGTACTTTAAAAGGATTATTCACCACGACCAAGTGGGATTTATTCCAGGGCTGCAAGGTTGGTTTAACATCTGCAAATCAACCAATGTGATACAAAACATTAATGAAAGAAAGAAAAAGAACCATATGATACTCTCAATAGATGCTGAAAAAGCATTTGACAAAGTACAGCATCCATTCCTGATCAAAACTCTTCAAGGTGTAGGGAGAGAGGGCACATACGTCATTATTATCAAAGCCATGTATGAAAAACCCACCGCAAATATCATTCTCATTGGAGAAAAACTGAGAGCTTCTCCGCCAAGGTCAGGAACATGGCAGGGATGTCCATTATCACCACTGCTATTCAACATAGTCCTAGCCTTAGGAATCAGACAACAAAAAGAAATTAAAGGCATCCAAATCGGCAAAGAAGAAGTCAAACTATCGCTCTTTGCAGATGATATGATACTATATGTGGAAAACCCAAAAGGCTCCACTCCAAATCTGCTAGAACTTCTACAGGATTTCAGTAAAGTGTCAGGATATAAAATCAATGCACAGTTGCATCTCTTTACAGCAACAGCAAGACAGAAGAAAGAGAAATTAAGGATTCAATCCCATTTACAACTGCACCCAAAACAATAAGATACCTAGGAATAAACCTAACCAAAGAGGCAAAGAATCTATACTCAGAAAACTATAAAGTACTCATGAAAGAAATTGAGGAAGACACAAAGAAATGGAAAAATGTTCTATGCTCATGGATTGGAAGAACAAATATTGTGAAAATGTCTATGCTACCTAAAGCAATCTACACATTTAATGCAATCCCAATCAAAATCCCATCCATTTTTTTTCGAAGAAATGGAACACATATTCCTAAAACTTATATTGTACCAGAAAAGACCTCGAATAGCCAAAGGAATATTGAAAAAGAAAGCCAAAGTTGGTGGCATCACAATTCCAGACTTCAAGCTCTTACAAAGCTATCATCATCAAGACAGTATGCTACTGGCACAAAAACAGACACATAGATCAATGGAACAGAATAGAGAGCCCAGAAATAGACCCTCAACTATATGGTCGACTAATCTTCGACAAAGCAGGAAAGAATGCCCAATGGAAAAAAGAAAGCCTCTTCAACAAATGGTGTTGGGAAAATTGGACAGCCACATGCAGAAAAATGAAATTGGACCATTTCCTTACACCACACACGAAAATAGACTCAAAATGAATGAAGGACCTCAATGTGAGAAAGGAATCCATCAAAATCCTTGAGGAGAACACAGGCAGCAACCTCTTCGACCTCAGCTGCAGCAACTTCTTCCTAGGAACATCGCCAAAGGCAGGGGAAGCAAGGGCAAAAATGAACTCTTGGGACTTCATCAAGATCAAAAGCTTTTGCACGGCAAAGGAAACAGTTAACAATACCAAAAGACAACTGACAGAATGGGAGAAGATATTTGCAAACAACATATCAGATAAAGGGCTAATATCCAAAATCTATAAAGAGCTTAGCAAACTCAACACCCAAAGAACAAATAATCCAATCAAGAAATGGGCAGAGGACATGAACAAACATTTCTACAAAGAAGACATTCAGGTCTTCTGGGTGGCTCAGTTGGTTGAGCGTGCCATGATCTCAGCGTCCTAGGATCGAGTCCCGCATCGGGCTCCTTCCTCAGCAGGGAGACTGCTTCTCCCTCTGCCTCTGCCTGCCACTCTGTCTGCCTGTGCTCACTCTCTCTGACAATAAATAAATAAATAAAGACATCCAGATGGCCAACAGACACATGAAAAAGTGCTCCACATCACTTGGCATCAGGGAAATACAAATCAAAACCACAATAAGATACCACCTCACACCAGTCAGAATAGCTAAAATTAACAAGTCAGGAAATGACAGATGCTTTTATGGATGAATATGTCAAACACCAAAATTGTGCGCTGCAATTATATGCATTTTATTGTATAGGTTTTTTTTTAACTCTGTATAGTCAATGTTATCAACTTTATATCTTCAAAAAAATTCCTTAAAATGTCTGGTTTAAAGTCAGGAAATGACAGATGCTGGCAAGGATGCAGAGAAAGGGGAACCCTTCTACGCTGTTGGTGGGAAGGCAAGCTGATGCAACCACTCTGGAAAACAGCATGGAGGTTCCTCAAAAAGTTGAAAATAGAGCTACCTTATGACCCAGCAATTGCACTACTGGGTATTTACCCTAATGATACAAACGTAGTGATCTGAAGGGGCACGTCATCCGAATGTTTATAGCAGCAATGTCCACAATAGCCAAAGTATGGAAAGAACGTAGATGTCCATCAACAGATGCATGGGTAAAGAACGTGGTATGTATATACGTAATACATATAGAATGGAATACTATGCAGCCATCAAAAGAAATGAAATCTTGCCATTTGCGATGACGTGGATGGAACTAGAGGGTATTATGCTTAGCGACATAAGTCAATCGGAGAATGACAACTATCACATGATCTCCCTGATATGAGGAAGTGGAGATGCAATGGGGGTGGGGGGTTAGGGGGGTAGGAAAAGAATAAATGAAACAAGATATGATCGGGAGGGAGACAAACCATAAGACTCTTAATGTCACAAAACAAACTGACGGGGGCCGGCGGAGGCGGGTAGGGAGAGAGTGGTGGAGTTATGGACATTGGGGAGGGTTATGTGCTATGGTGAGTGCTGTGAAGTGTGTAAACCTGGTGATTCACAGACCTGTACCCGTGGGGCTAATAATACATTATATTTTTATAAAAAAATAAAAAATAAAAAATTTTTAAAAAGATCCAGACTGAAGAAGAAAAAAATACTAAAGAGGGGCATCTGGGTGGCTCAGTCAGTTAAGCGTCCGTTTTCAGCTCAGGTCATGATCCTGGGGTCCTGGGACTGAGCCCCACATTGGGCTCCCTGCTCAGCTGGGAACCTGCTTCTCCCTCTCCCTCTGCCTGTCACCTCCCCAGCTTATGCTCTCTGTCAAGTAAATAAATTAAAAATATTTTTAAAAAAATATTATGAAAGAGTACACTTCATCATTTTATCAAAAGAAACTCAGAAGGAAGTAGTAAGATTTAAGAAGCAACTGTAAGCAAGGACCATAAAAAAAATTTTTTTAATATACTACAAGTTGGTAAAGTTTTAAAAAGAGTAAATAACTAATAACAAACAATAATGTAAATGATGGAAAGAGAACATACAGAGTTAAAACTTTCAAGGTTCCTTGACTGCTCAGAAAGAAGCTATAGAGTTCTGATTAACTTTAGACTTCATTGATCAATTATGCAGTAAAAGCACAAAGTGAAAATGTTAACTTCCAAGCCCCAAGGGAAAAAAGGAAAAATGAAAACAAAGAAAGTAAGCAATTAAGCAGAAAAGAGGAAAATAGGAGGAAAAAATAAGCAAGAAGCATGAAAATAAAAAACATAAGACAGTAGGAATATGTTCAACTCCATCAAATTCAAATGATACCATTCCAATAAAATTTTTAAAAACACATAACAGAACCATGTACCATTTATGGACAAACATACATGTGACGTAGATAGAAAAAGAAACAGGATACAGACCAAATTTAGTGGAGTAGCTACCCTCTGGGGAAACAGGAATAATAGTTTATGAGTGACATTTCAACTACAACTACAATTTATTTTCTTTTTTTAAATCTCTTAAGCAAATATAGCAAAATTCTATAACATTTCTGAAGAAGATATAGCGGCTACTATAGTCATCTGTATTTTCCAAACAATTTCTTAATTTAAGAAAATTAAGGGCACTTGGGTGGTTCAGTCAGTTAAACCTCTGCCTTTAGCTCAGGTTATGATCCTGGGGTTCAGGGATGGAGCCCCACCCATGAGGCTTCCTGCTCAATAGGGAGTCTGCTTCTCCCTCCCATTCTACCCACTCCCCTCGCTCATGCTCTCACTTGCTCTCTTTCTCAAATTAATAAATAAAACATTAATAAATAAATAAATAAAATCTTTTGCTTAAGATTTTATTTGTCAGAGAGAGAGTGCAAGCACAAGCAGTGGCAGGCAGAGGGAGAACCAGGCTCCCTGCTGAGCAAGAAGCCCAATGTGTAGCTCCATTCCAGGACTCTGGGATCATGACCTGAACCAAAGACAGACACTTAACTGATTGAGCCACGCAGGCATCCCTAAATAAGTAAAATCTTAAAAAGGAAAAGAAAAATTAATAGAGGAGCAATATTCAGATACATGATATCTTTATTAGTACAAAAATGCAAAATTCTGAAATGTCTTGTAATTTATACAGATTTCAGAAAAGTTACCTCCATTTAGCAGTTAGTTTACAAATTAATGAGGCTTACCTAAGTTCTCAAAACATTAAAGAAGAGTAAAGAACACTAAAGTGAAGTTCAAATCCAAACACCTAAAATATCTTTAGAATTTTTCTGAAATGAAAAAACTCGTATTGTTTCTGGTAAACTGACTTTTTATAGGTATTTCTAGACTAAGAGACATAAGGAGTAAAAATTCTAGCTTCAGAGAGTAACTTCCATGATAACAAATTAAAAGATGACTTTACCTATCACAGTAACCAAAAAAAGGGGATTTTTTCCCCATATACATAAAACTGATTTTTTACACCAAAGAACATCCAGGCATATTTGCTATTATAGGTATGTATAATACCTGTTAAGTCCTTTGCTAAATCAGGATGGTTCATAAGACAATGACTAGCAAACTTCACACATTCCAAGCGGATTGGTACATGGATGTCATTAAACCTGATAAAATATAAAGGCACAGAACGTTCTTTAAAATAAGAGGAACAATTATGTGTTTAATCTATATACAATTTATATTTTCTTCTCTAATTAAGAGAAAAAACAAGTTATGTAGAATAATTCAAAGCAAAGCTAGACTATTTCAACAAAGTTTTCATAAGCTATATATTTATGAATGCTTCAGAATGTCTACATTAAACCAGGACAATCTCCTATGAGAACTATGTACTTTTAAGGAGCATGTGTAAACAATATACGTTTGGCTCAAGCACAAAAATGAGAATGACAAGATTTTTCCTATAAATATTATTCTTTTAAATATATATGTTTATATAAGCCTATGTGTGTGCACAGGTCATAGATTCATTATATAAATCCCATTCTTTCTTAAGTGTAGGGCATTCACAAAGTGTGGCAGATGTTGCACTAAATCCCATATTATTTTACATGACTCTAAAACTGAGCCCAAATTAACTCCTATCCAGTTAACCATCACATTACATTTCCACTAATACCAAAGCCAATTTTAAATGAAGAAGTAAATATCTTAGTATTTATCTCCAAAATATTAAAACTCTTTGGAAGATATGCAATTTAGGTATCTTTTAATTTTGTATTTCTCTTCCATCCTTTTTTTTTCCTTACAATTTATTTGGTGAAGAAATTGTTGTTTGTGTGTGTAGTGTTTTTCCACAGTTGAGATTTCACTCATCTGTATTATCCTGGTTTCAATTAATAGGCTCCCCTTCTCTCCTAAATCTTACAAGTCGATAGTTGTTAGATCCAGACACTTAATTATATCCAGATTCACTGCTTCAGCAAGACTATTTCATAGATGGAATCCTGTTCCTCCATCATAAAGCCCATGATGTCCAGCTGTCCTAAACCATTGATGTTGAAAAGCCTGTACACACTAGTTCAGCCTGGACTACAAAAGAGTGATGTTTTTGAAAACTCTTGTTAAGTAACAATAAGAACATCAAAGTAAAGTGAGAATTTTCTATTCCATATTTTCATATATCTAATCCGTAATATCAAAAGGTTTCCAAATCATCTTTCACCCAATACTATAACAAATTCATAACGTACCATAACAAATATTATAAAGGAGAAAAAAAGAGATCTTCTAAATGAGCACCAACTTATTCATAAAAGCTTATAATAAGAAAAAAAATGTTCTATTAAGTACACTCAAAAAAAAGTTATAACACCTAGCCTATGGTCTCATATAGTTTCCAAACTGTTTTGAATCCAAGTCCTTCATCCCTATGTACTTTATCATTTTCAACTAAACATAGACCATTTAACCATTATAAATAAATATTATAAGACCTCTTTAAAAAATACTCTAGCTCCTTAGAAGTGGTAATAATCTATGAGTTTCAGTTTGGAGAAAATAATTTTAAAAGGAAAAATTACAATGTAATGGAAATGTGACAAATTTTAACCTCCCAAATCAAGTCTGAGTAATCCAAGTCCTGATTTAAAGATACAGTAAATGTCTATAAGTAAAACCTGTATTTTTGTTTTACCACATTAAGTGGACTCTAAATTAACTGGTATAATTTAATTAAACATATAAGCTATTCTGCTTACTGCCCAAGAACTTTCCACTGTATTTAAAGGAAAAGAGTCTAGAAAGCAAACTCAAAATGACAATGGACTAAAATTTATTCATTTAATGCACCTTGTCAAATACTATTGAGCTATATAAGCAATAAGAAATCAGATTAAGAATTTAGCACTTAGCAAGCTTATACTTCATTTAACAAATTACAAAAATAAGGCCAAAAGAGATTAAATTTATATAATCATGACAGTTCTCGTATTAAAATGGAAAGAAAAGTGGTTATAACATGCAAATATTTTAATATAAAAAGAAACAGTACAAGTTTTTAAATCCTATTTTATTTTTAAATTCTATTTTTGTGACTTAACTGCATTATTTGTTATGAAAAAAATTTAAGCAGAGGAAAAAAAATTCTCCTTTATCTTCTGGGTCAAAATAGGTTTCAGCCAGGGCACCTTAAGTGGTTTTAATATATTCAAGGTCATGGATACCTTTAAAAACATAACTGAAATGAACCCCTCTCAAAGAAAAAAGAAATATACAAATACACTTAAAATTTTGCAAACAATTTCACGACTGTGAACATTAAAAGCATATATATATCCCAGGCTATCACTTCCTTTAAAAGAGAAATGTACAAAGGAGGTTAGGAGGAAGATACACATATCATTTATTTATTCATTCTGTGGATACCCTTGCATCTCCCAATGATTTATTTTCAGCTGGAATGAATCACTGCTAATGTACTAACACGTTTTAATTTCATGACTACAATACTTTTTGAGATAGCTTTTTTAAGCATATCATCTTTCAGAAATTATTAAAGGCAAAATAAGATGAAAACAGAAAGGGAAATTATAAATATGGCCAATCAGTACTAACACTCAAAAATTTCAAAATATAAAACCTTCATTTTTTTAATTTCAGGAAAATATTAAAATATAGATGACATTTTTAGATAATATAAATAGATCAAAACATTTATTACTTTTAAACAGGACACCAAAATCATATACCTGCCCAAGTAACACTGCCAAAGTGGTTTGTTTTGAGAAGCCAATTCTGAATCCTTCGCACCAAACATTTTTGCCAATAGTTTAACAACTTGTAGACGTTCCTCATTATCATTGCTCTAAAACAAAACACAAACAGCTTTAAAACCATCAGGTAGATATAGTCACAATAATTTTCCCATGATTTTCCTCATCTCCAATTCCACAGAAAAACTTTCATGAGCTCCAGATGAAAAAGCATACATAAAAATGCTCAATATACTTTGCAAAAAAATAAAACCTTAAATGTTCTAATCAGCTTGTTAAAGTGTACTTCCTATATGAAAATAAATCCCAAAGTTTGATTAAATGTTAGCGACCCCTCTTGAATTTGAGGCTTATTCCCATTCACAGTCAAATTCAAAAACTAACTACATCAAGGTTATGCAGACCCTTGATAAACTGTTTTTTAAAAACAGACACGAAGAGGCCAGGCCTACAGTAAACAGAAAATTCTGTATGACTGTACTGGTTAAGCTATTTGTAGTAATAAATATATGAAATCTCCCAAAAGAAGAATCAGTTCACCTACACATACCAGATCCATAATGAAGTTCACCAATATGATGAAGCCTTGCATGTGCAAAAACTAATTTCTGTTTTATTTACTCTATTATGGGTAGTGTGGAGACAGGAACTCAATTTTATTATTGATTTTGGTACCTCCAACAAATGACACAATGGTAAAATGACTGAACCGGCCACAATACTATACTTGAACATAAAATGTGACCATATCAAAAAACAATGATATTCAAAGTGCTATGAAGACACTGTACACTGTTGGGTTTTGTTTTTTTTTTAAACCAATGCCTCAGCCTAGCATTAAGAGCTCCCATAATATGACCCAAGTCATCTCTGTTATTTCTCTCACTAATCCTCTAAATAAAGTATTTTTCAACCCTAGGGGCACATCAAAATGATAGCTAAATGTGGCTATGTGTACACACACACACACACACACACACACACAAACACACACACAGGAATATTACTCAGCCCTCAAAAAGAATGAAACATTGCCATTTGCAAAGACATGAATGGAGCTAGAATGTATTATGCTAAGTGAAGTGAGTCAGTCAGAGAAAGACAAATACCATATGGTTTCACTCATATTTGGAAATTATGAAATAAAACAGATGAACATATGGGAAGGAGAAAGAAAAAGAGAAATGGAAGCAAACCATAAGAGACTCTTAACGACAGAGAACAAACTGAGGGTTAATGGAGGGAGG